>BMAW01086093.1:95269-110269 GCA_019974015.1 Nephila pilipes
CAATATCAGGCTGGCACCTCTTTCCAGAACTGCCCTCCACGAGAATGGAAGGTCTTGACACCTGGATATATTTAGCACTCATCAAATCACTATACGGTGGGCCTTGGTGGATCATTTATCAAGCTCAGACTCCACGAAAATGGCTTGACCGCAGGCCCATTTACCACACCATTTAGTTACCGAGGGACCACAAATAATAAATAATAAAACGAGGCTTTCTAAAATACTAGAACTCATGCTTTTTTTATTTTAATAATGAAACAAAATATTTTGAGTATCATACGTTATTTTAGGTATTTTCAGGTATCAGGTAAAATAGCAATGAGATTCAAATAATTTAACAACTGCTCACTTGCCTCATGACCGTACTTAGATGTCGAAAACTATATAACGACTTGTTGTTTATTATTCTTCATAATTAATACTTAAAAAAACTATTAAGAACTTAAGCGAAACTAAAACTATTTTGCAGAAAGAATATATTATTAGTGAAAAATATATTTAACATCTGATAAAAAGCCCAAAATTATTATTTAAAATATTTCCATGTGGAAGTCTTTAATTTTCTTTTCATTATTCCTGGTATCTGTGTTTATATGTCTTATCATTAACCGCTTTTTCACTATAGTATCATTCTTTTTGAGGTAGAAATTGGATTAATAGTAATGGTGTGTTTGATACTTTGATGAAGGTGGTTTTCTTTATTAAAAATATTGTTTTCTTGGAAAACGTAATTTTTATTAACTTTTGAGTAATTGTCTGACAATGTTTTTGAACAATACGTAATAAAGCTCATATTAGCCTGTGTGAATAAAGCCAAAATTACAGGGTTAATGATAATTTTTATAATTCTATACATATGCTTAATTTTGGGCTAATAAATGGTATTTCCACACATTTTTCAACCATAAATGCAATTTTCTATTATTTCGGCAATAAAAAAACAGAACCCAACTTTTTGAGTTTCTCGAATTACTAGGCGTTTAAAGTGGTTAATTCAAAACAAATGAAAAAAAGTATAAAGCAGACTAGAAAAAAGAATGCATTGAATGTTGTACACAAAATAAATGAATAAGTGTTGGATTAAATCACTTTAATCATTTTTGATAATCAGGGTGCAATGAGTAATATTACTTTCAGTAATCAAAGTAGAAATCATTGACCACCACTAGTCATTTTCATTAATAATCATTATATCTACAGTTGTATGTCATTAATCTCGAATATCTATGTGATCAATCAACATTCACACAAAAAAGTCAGACTTTTGAGTCCTCGAGCTTCGTATCAAGGTCATTTCACCCGAAATTCTCTCGAACTTAACAGAATTAAAAGAAAAAGCGACATGAAATAAGCAGGATAGGAAGCTATAAATCAAATAAAGCTTTGATTCATATCGATATGCAGTGAGAAGCTTAAGCAATTACTAGAAGTTAATCTACATTTTCTTTAGATTATTTGATTGAATTTTTTTCCCTTCGTTTGTTATTTATATAGGTTGACAGGAGTCTCTCGGCATTTCAGGAGAAGCGCCATGGGCGATTGATGTCAAAATCTAGATTCAAGTTTAAAGAATAAATTCTAAGATTAAGGTGATTACGAAGAAAAGGGGAATGATTTTACTGGAGATCTTTATTTAGTAAAATGATTTCCAAAAGTGCTATAAGGTTTAAATAAAAAAATACATTATAATACTTAAGTAGTCAGATCAATATATTGATACAATCTCTGTAAGAAAAATAAAAGAAAAGTATGTATCAAATTTGATAATGTTAGTAAAATATGTACGTTAAATGGTTGGTCAATGCTTTTTAAAAAGTTTTTCTGAATTTCACTTGGTGTGTGTGTGTGAGAGAGAGTGTGTGTGTGTGTGTGTCATCAAATTTTCGATCGTTAATTTAACCAACTTCCAATCAAGCTAGAGCTTTGAAATTTTGGGAATCGTTCGTACTCGCCTAACAATGCAATATTTAGACGTTTGCGACTAGTTTTAACTCATATTTCAATAATTTTAATAAGTCAAAATATTCTGACCTCTAGGCGCTTTTAGGATTGAGGAAAAAATTTCTTTCCCCCTCTGGGAACACCGGGTACTCCCCACGCCACATGAAGCATCGTAAAACTATTGTACTCGCAAAGGGGAGATACTATCTCCCCTTTACTATCTCCGAGATAGTAAGGGTTGCTGACTTTTAGTTAGTAATCATTCGCAAGAAAGAAAGTTTCCAATATTTGGCACCATGTCTTATCACAATAATTTTTTCTGAATTCTGGTTCCCATTTTTTTTAATAGAATGACTTACAAACTTTCAAATGCATGTTTTGATTTTATGAGTATTATGAATTTTTTAATACGCTCACAAATGTCTCTTTTTTTAAGTAAATTTTAAAGTTAAAAATAACTAACAGTTTTAACTAATATTTCAATAATTTTCTTTAATAAACTTTGCCACCATATAAAAACGTTGATTTTTATATCGAATTATTTATTATAAAATAAAGTTATCATTGGGTGAAAATACAACAATAATAGCGAAATAAATGCATTACAAATGAAAGATAAATATCCATTTCATTTTTTCTTTTTTTTTTTTTTTTCGTCTTTCACATAATCTTAAAAATCAACTTTTGAGAAGAGATGGAACAGTTTGGAATATTTTTGGCTCTCCCCAAAAATTAACATCACAAAAATTTCCAAAGTAACTGAGACACTAAATTAATGTTTTTTTTTTTTTTTTTTTTTAATTTGCAGTTAAAGAATAGGGGACACCGTTAATGTATTATTTATAAGAAATTAGTAAATAAAGCTTTCGAAAAATGAACTTTAAAATCATAATCAAACGTTTTACACTACTGAGAAAAATATCTATAGTTACTTTTTTTTCAAAACGTTTTTCAGGTATATTCTGTAGTAGAAATTTTCTTTTTCTACTTTTACACCATTTCTGTGAGATATTGATTTACTTAACTTTCTTATTATTTTTTTATGATAATTCTCTCTTCCTTTTCTTTTGTCTTTTTACTTCAAACAATGAACAGACTTGGTTTCATAACAATAACAACTTTGTTTTTAAAATTTGAATGCATTTTAGTTATTTTTTAAAATTAGCGTTTAAATATATATTTTGGTCTATAAATCAATAAATAAAGGACTCAATTTTGAGCACCAGATATTTTTTTCTTCCATTCTCTAACAAGTTTTATTTTAAAAGAACTTTATAAGCAAATATAATGTTGCATCAAATCATTAAACATTTTGTCTAGTTGATCATATGTCTTCATTCTTTAAGCACGAAAAAAAAATTAAAGATAATGTTATTTTAAAGATTTTTTTTTTAAAAAAAATATCACTTTAGACATACAAATCAATTCAAAAGACATACAAATTACTATTTTGAATGTTTGAAATAAAACATGAAAAAATTCAATTTAGAGTATTTTTTTTTTAAATTAAGGGTTTCTGCAAATATATTTTTTCTTGTTTTCTTTTTCTTATTATGCTCTTTTTGAAGAAGAGATTATGCACCATATGCTTTATATCCTGTGGTCTGAAACAAAATCACCGCAAATTACTCATTGCTTAGATTTAGTTCCAAAAATTACTACTTTCTAACCTAACCTAATTCCTCCATTTTTTTTTAGTAGAAACAATAAAATAAAAACCATTAAGATAATTCTCAACTGGAATTATATTTTGTGGCTAAAAATTTTTGGCCGCAGCCTTTCGCGTGAATGAATATAATCACGTAATGAAATTGCTCTATTATGGCTCTATCTCAGTTCATGCATCAGGTGATCTTTTCTTCAATTAGCCATCCTTTGTAGCTACAAATCAGCAATTACCTGGTACAGTTACCATTTTTTGAGTAATCCGCACTTAATCTTTCATTAAATCTGTTTTTCTAGACGTGGGTAGCTTCCCTCGGGTTTGAGTAAACTACGCAAACCGATTCTCCAACCCCGCATAACTCTAAAATCAACCTCCAGGACAAATACGAGAAGATCTGATAGAGTTCGCTTCGCATCATTATCCGTTTGTTGTGGGTCCATCCGGGTACATTGTCTTTTCGAATGATATTATTTCCACCAAGAATCATTTGGGTTTCCATGCGCAGTAATATTTCTCCGCCCATGTGTTAAGAAATTACTGGCAATAAGGAGGTTTCCCATTTGTAGAAGGAATTTATGGGTTGAACGGAATAGGAAGGATGAGCAAGGATTTGTTTCGTTCTGAACCATAGAAAGTGGCATGATAAATTACAGTAAAATAATCTTCTAATAATGAATCTTTAGTTGTGCCAACTGCTGAAACATCATATAAGAAGAAATTAAGTTTTGAAGAAAACTTCTAAATGATTTAAATTGTGCGGTGGAAAAACCAACGTGGGTCTATTTCCACTGGTATATTTTAAATTTGTTTTATTCTCTAAAGGTACATGATCAGTATAATTCGAATAATATTATCTGAATCGAGAATCATTTGATTTGCTGCATGGGGAAATATTTTTTTATATCCATGTACTAAGAAATTACTCGCAATGAAGAAGTTTTCCATTTGTAAAAATGATTGCATGAGTTGAACAAAATAGGAAAGATGAGAAAGGATTAATTTAGGTTTAAATCCGAGAATGTGTATAGTAAATTACAGTAAAATAATTTTCTAGTAACGAACTATCAGTTGTACTAACTGCAGATATGATTTTTAAGAGATTTTAAACAGATGGAAGCAAAAGCTAAAGTGGTTCTAATTCCATTAGAAAAATCTAAAGTTGTTTTATTCTAAAAAAGAGGAGAGTACGTAGTTTTTCAATTAACACATCGATCAATAACTCCCGAGTCTAAAATTGAAAACAACATTTTTTTTGCAAAATTTTTTTTTATTCATCAACATAACACCTTTTGTTAATCACCTTTTAGGGTGATACAATCGTTCCAACGCTTTTCCAAATCTTTTTTTTTTTTTTTTTCCTTTTAGGCAAGAAATCTTTTTTGTTGCGAGTAAATAGCGATAAACAGCTTTCTGAATCATCGACTCGTTGCTGTTTTTGTTCCATCGAAAGCAATCGCGGCACCCACTTGGAAAAAACCTTTTTCACTTCACTTCAAAAAACCTTTTTCCTGGTCCGATCGACTTAAAATTTTGACACGTTTCAAGCAAAGGTTAGTACTCTAGAAAGACCTGGTTACTGGTTTACTACGAGCGCCATCTCTGGGTTAGTCTCGGGAGTTATTGATCGATGTGTTAGTATTATCGAATAGTATTATTTTAATGCAGAATCCTTTGGTTTTCCCTTCGCAATGACATTTACCTTCTGTATAAGAAAAAGATAGCAGTGCTCAAGATCTCCATTCACAGAAAAATTGAAATTGCTAATTTGAATAGGTAGAGGGAAGAGTTTATTTAGCTGGATGTGAATGTATAGATTTCATTAAAGGGATGTAGGGATTTATTAGTTTATATTGTGACGATATCCTATTACACGTCTCATCTGTTACCTTAAAGATTACTCTAATCACGAGACCTGAATTTCAACTAAAGATCAAGCACAGACAAATTAATTAAAATAATCAATTACTTTAAAAATAGCTTTTATTAATACACAAAAAAGGGGATGCTCTCCACAACTAAGTCCCTATTAGAGAGCAGTAACAACTTCTATAATCTATCAAAGAATACGCTTACCGGAATATGATGGGAATACCTACTTCAACTGCTCCGATAACGTTGAGTCCTTATATCACTAAATACACTATACACGCAAGAAGACATCCACACACGTCACACTGACATCCTTGTTATTACCATAACCTTATTATTATTTTTCCATATTTTTCAGTCTCTCCAACCTTTCCCACTACACTGTTTTGCATAATTTCTCGTTTAGTTTTTTGAACCTATTCAAGTCCTAGAAATGTTCACAAAGGCAATTGACAGGAGTACTCATATCATTACAGTGTGAACTGGAGAATATAGCCTTTTAAAAATTCGTAAAAAAAAGTTTCAGTAAAGGTGCATGAAATTGCTTAAAATCAGAAAGTATAGTATAAAATATGTTTTATATATTTAAGTGAACACACACACACACACACACACACACACACACACACACACATATATATATATTTCATGGACCCTTTTTTCAGAGAAATAAAAAATATGTGAATTTTTTAAATCAACTTCTTTTCTTTCCACGGAGGTTTTCCTATGTACATATGCACAGCTTACATATATTCATAAAATAGCATTAATCAGAAAAACCAAGAAGTTATATTTTAATGAATTAGCATTATAAAATATTGTTCACTAGAAGGTGTTTTGGTATCCTCTTGAGACCCTGTGACGCCTGCCCATTCCGGGCGGACTCTTGTGCCTTAGCTAACTCAATATTTAAACACTAAGAATCAATAAGTCAATCAAAGAGACACTCGAACAATAATTACGCAATTTATTAACTTCTTGTTAATATAACAACAATTATTAAAGCTCTCCGGGGCAAGGATTTTACTACCCTAATTCAACCCACCAATAGTAATCTAACAGACTCTTACCACTAAGCCTTCCTCGACTGCAACTCAGACTCTGGAACAAATGTTGCACTCTGGAATAACTAAATCTCTTGAATCACTACACTTTTAAACCAATCGCCTATTTCAACCTCTCTTTCCACCTCTTTCAACTCCTCCTTCAACCTCTCCATCGCGACTTCCAGTCGGAGTTTATATATTTCCTAACTCTCCCGCTTCACTTCATTTCTACCTGCTTTCTATCTACATATTCACGTTTCATTTTTGGTTGGGCAAAGGTTTTTTTAGCAAAAGCAATCAATCTTAATTAAAAGTCCCCAAGGTTAGTGAAGAGAAACCGCGAATAGCCCAATGTCACAACCCAAGACCATATTCTTTGAACAATTTTTGCCTAATTTGAGATAAATCATCTAAAACGTAAAACAAAACAGTATATACAGCAGTTTTTTTTTTTTTTTAAATTAAGAAAATTGGGTTATGGACATTGGTTTTTAGTCTTGTAAAAAAATATGTTACAGATTAAATATACACCATAATTTCACTATTCACACATTTAAAATTGTAAGATAGCTGTTTTAAATTTTAAAAAAATATGTAAAAGTATAATAAATCTAAATTCTACACATACTTCAATACTGACATAGCTTCAATTTTTGCTTTCTTCTTGTCCGCCAGTTTCAAATGCTTCTGGAACAAGGATCTCGCCAAATAATTTCAAGTTTTGCTGAATAGGTGACAGCACTGGACTGTCCAATACAATGGAGTGCCTGATTTTAGGATATAAAACTTTAAATTCTTTCTCTGTATGTAAAATAAAAATGTCCAACTAAATGGACATTGGATCACAAGAGGTTATAATTGTAACATCTTAAATAATGCTTAAATAGTTTATATGATAAGTAAGTGTATGAAAGAGCGATGTGGTTCTATCGATGGCATTTAAAATCTGACCTCGCGTGTTAACGTAGTTCGACTGTACAATCACTAATATTCTTTACCGCAATCTTGTGGCCACGGTAGCCTATTGGTCATCGTCATAGACTCGTTTTCGGTGTTGTTTTCGTGGAGTCGTAGGTTGGAGCCCTGATGCCCCTAAAGACCAGCTTTGAAGCGGGGCAGATGCATGTTAAATCTGTTGAGGTCCCAAGTCTTCCAATTGTGTTGGTGGGAAAGATTGGAGAGGGAGGTCAAACTTAGATGTCGTCCTCATCACTTGACCATGGCTGAAAATTTCGACGTTCCGTCACTTCTTGTTGCTTCACAGTGTGACGTTAATAACAATTACGATCACTTACAGCAAATATTTATAAGAGAAGGAAATGAAAGAAGTCTTTTTCACAAAGAGAGAGAGAGAGAGAGAGAGAGAGAGAGGGAGGGAGGGAAAAACTATGTTTATTTATTTTTCATTCAAACTGATGAGATCTCGAAACTTTTCCAAAAGGTTCCGGTTAAGAATCTATGATTTAAAGGAATCAAAATTTTGTAGGAAATGGCTGTACAGGGTATGTCGAAACTCGCAGGCAAAAATTTAGTGGATGATAGCAAACATTCAAAGAAGCATTTTTCAGTCCACAATGCAAAAGCGGAGAGCAAGCGGTAAACCACTAGACAGCGCTGTAATGGAAGTCATAAAGCTCGAGGTTTCTTACACATCGTCATTTTTACCGAGAATTTCAGGAGGCGTAATGACGTGCTTTTATCAGTAAGACTTCTTTCATTTCCTTCTCTTATAAATATGTTCACGACAAACAATGAAATAATCAAAATAAAAAACAATTTATTATTCATTTTGTATTCCAGTTCTCTTGATAATTTGTGTTAAAGTAAATAATATGTAGCATTAGTAATATGCATAAATATATATTATGAATAACTTAAATGTATTTTGACTTACAAAACATATTTTTAACACAGCTTAAAATGGTATCCCCTACACTTTTGGCAACTCATAATTCAAGAAAGTTTTTTTTTAAAGTTATTTGTACTATAATATATGATATAAATAGGCAATAATTGTTTTTAAAGTTAAAAAGAATATATAAATATCAAGTCTCCTTTTTTTCTTAAAACATTTTTTGTGTTTTAATCACTAAACTAAGAACAAAAAACAGCTTTAGAGAACAGGAAATATTTTCACACACACTTAAAGCTGTGTGAAGAAAAATGCTGTAAAAGATTTTTGCTAGATGATTACCATTATTAAGCTGAATTCTCAGAATCTTTTAATATTTTTATGGTTCTGTAAAATCTTAACGATAATTTAAGTACACGTGTTTCAAGATAGTTAAAACGTGCTAAAAGCTCTTTTGAATTCTGATAATCTTTTTATTTCTAAATATACACATCTTACAATTAATTTTCCTTTTTTTTATCACACTTATCAAATAATTAAATAGTTTATGACTAAAATTAATGTAAAATTTTCTTTTAAATATTACGTGTCATGATATGGTTGAAGATTTCTCTATGTAGTTTTATTTTACCTTTTCTTTTTTTTAACTATAACCCTTTATTTCCCAATAGTAAAAACGAAGTTTAATCTCCCGAAGGACATGTGCGTGCTCAAAATTGCATATTACTTGCACTGGGTATCGCATAATTTAATCTTTTAGAATTACTAACTTCAAACCTTATATTTGATTCTCCACATGCATGTGTTTTATCTCATTATTTAACTGAAAGTATTATTATGTCATTGTTGAATCAGATAAGATATCGCTGAATGCTTATGTTCTTTCCAATCATGATATCAGAAGAGAGAACGAAAGTTTATATATATATATATATATATATATAACTTCAAAAATTAGTGAAATATTTTTGTTCTTTTTTTTTAGTCATTGAAAATCTTTTTATCTAAAAAAAAGTTTTCTTTTTGAATTAAAAATTCTAGTTGAATTAAACATGCGAAAACTTTTCCTTGTAACAGGTCAATTGAAAAGTCCCCGGCCTGACACATAGATGGCGCTACTAGAATTAAATACATATGTTTTTTAGTTAACCCTAACCCTCAAAAGATTCGTGTATAAATTTGACAGCTGTCGGATCATTAGTTTGTGAATTATAGCATTTTGAGTGAAGCAACTTTTGTTATTGTGAAAAAAATGGATAAAAAGGAATTTCGCGTGTTGATAAAATATTGCTTTTTGAAGGGGAAAAATACAGTTGAAGCAAAAACTTGGCTTGATGCCGAGTTTCCAGACCCAGGAAAATCAACCATCAAGGATTGGTATGCTAAGTTTAGACGTGGTGAAATGAGCACCGAAGACGGTGAACGCAGTGGACGCCCAAAAGAGGTTGTTACCAACGAAAACATTAAAAAAATCCACAAAATGATTTTGAATGACCTTCAATAGAAATTGAATGAAATAGCAGACACTCTAAAGATATCAACTGAACGTGTACATCATATCATTCACGAATATTTGGGTATGAGAAAGCTCTGTGCAAAGTGAGTGCCGCGCAAGCTCACTTTTGACCCAAAACAACGACGAGTTGATGGATTCGGAGCAGTGTTTGAAGATGATCAAGCGTAATAAACCCGAGTTTTTGCGTCGATATGTGACAATGGATGAAACATCATTTCACTCCGAAGTCCAATCGACAGTCATCCGAGTGGACTGCACACGATGAATCCGCTCCAAAGTGTGGGAAAACGCAACAGTCGGTTGGCAAGGTTATGGCGTCTGTATTTTGGGATGCGCATGGAATAATTTTCATTGACTACCTTGAAAAAGGAAGGACCACCAACAGCGACTATTACAAAGCGTTATTGGACCGTTTGAAGGACGAAATCGCCGAAAAACGGCCGCATTTGAAGAAAAAGAAAGTGCTGCTTCACCAAGACAAATGCACCGTGTCACAAGTCAGTGAAAACGATGGGAAAAATCCATGAATTGGGCTTCGAATTGCTTCCTCCTCCACTGTATTCTCCAGATCTGGCCCCCAGCGACTATTTCCTGTTCTCAAATCTCAAAAGAATGCTCGCTGGGAAGAAATTTTCGTCGAATGAAGAGGTGATCGCCGAAACTGAGGCCTATTTTGAAGCAAAGGACAAATCGTACTACAAAAATGGTATCGAAAAGTTGGAGGGTCGCTATAATCAGTGTATCACTCTTGAAGGGAATTATGTTGAATAAAAAAAAAACTAATTTTGCCAAAAAATTGTGTTTTACTATGTAGGCTGGGGACTTTTCAATTGATCTGTTAAGTATGAAACTTATTGCACGAATTTTGAAATTAATTTTTAGTTGAAAATCGAACAAAGTAATTTCAATTAAAATTAACGTTTAACACGATTTTGATTTAACACGAATTAGAAAAAAAAATTAAACTCTCTTTTTTACACGATTTATTTCAATTTAATACGATCGATGCAAATTCTAAGAAGAGCTTTAATTTTATTTTTATAACTGCAACATTGGATACGAGGAATGTAATACGATTTAAGAATTTCCCGTATTTTACAACCTTCATTATGGAATTTGGTCTACTTTGTCTACATTTTGAGTTTGGGGTTCAAAGTGAAAATATCTGAGACACTTGTTTTGATTTAATTGAAACGTTTCAGACATATCAAAACAATTATCAGAAAGAACTGTTTAAACGAATTGCTTCATCGCACCATGAAAAGTGGTGAGAACGATCGAGCCAACTATTAATTTTTTGTTGTTGTTTCATCCACGTTTTGATCATATGCCCAACGTGGGGGGACATACATATTTATGAATTTTATATTAAGAAATTATTTTTAAGAAATTATTTGGGTCCTAAATTTTTTACTAAGTAAAGAAAAATTGCAAACACGAACATGTATTACTAATGCATGTTTATTTAATGCGTGATTTTGTTTTTGCTAATATATTAATTACCTCAAAACGATAACAATTTTTTGCAATTCTTTTTTCAATGCTTTATATAACAAGTGCATTTAAGCGTTCTGCACACACGCTTCACTAAAATGTTCGGCTCAGGTGAGGATGGCCGCGGTAGCTTAGTGGTCATAGTTTTGGATTCGTGACAGGCGGTTTTCGTTTAGTCGCGGTTTCGATCTTTGGCTGCCAAAGACCTGTCGTGTAGCCGGGACTGAAGCACGTTGAATCTGTCGGGGCCCAATGTCCTCCCGTTGGCATGGTGTGGAAGTTAGGAGGGGGGGAGTGCCAGCTCAGGTGTCCTCCTCGTCTTTTTACCTAGGTTTAAAATTATGGGGTCCGTCGCCAATAGGCCTCGTGTTGCTTCTAGTGCGACGTTAATAAAAACTAAATTAAAACTCATGCAAGGATACTCGGGTGTACCCTGAATCAAATAATGTTTACGATAAAATGAACTTAGTATCATACTGGCAATTATAGGAATACTATTAAGTTTTCATGTGTAAGAGTACATTATTTTAGCTCTTGATCAAGTTGGGCCCCCCCCCCCCCCAAACGTGGGGCACCCTATGCTTAGCATCCAACGCACCCTCCAGATGGCCGGCATCGGTATATAGTATCTTCATTAAATCGGATCTCTTGGAACTGGAATATGTGCCGGTTATTGAAAATCCGGTTAACAAAAGAATGAGAAAAATGAAATGAAATAAAACTTAGAGAAAACCGAGAAACAAATCGAGCATGAATCCTAGTTACAGAAAATAAAGACGTCTACTTAGCGAAAAATAAAAGTGCACTTAAGACTTATGAGTATTGTATTTTCCATTTAGACAATGTAGCAGCATAAACCACTTGCTTCTGGTTTTTTTTAGAGACTTCACTCAGGTTTTTTTGATTTTTGCACAGAATATTTGTGAACTCTCCTCCCCTCCACTTCCTTTCATACATTCATTGTCATTAGAAGAATTTAGTAAAGAAAATGAATGTTATAAAGGGAATATGCAGAATTCTTCTAAAATTTTAAAATAACACCGGTAAAAAACAAGTTTTTTGAACACATGTTTTTTTTTCAAACTTCACACTTTGCATAACATTATTTTTTTTATAATTTAAATTTCAAGAGCGAAAGGGAATGTTGAGTCAAATTGAATTTATTCAAGAATTTTTTTAATAATTTATTTCATTATTTAACATTTTTAACAAAATAATAATTAACTAAAGAGAGTTTAGGCAATGAGCCCTTCACCTTGGTTAGAAACGGCGTAAAATTTAATTCTTTAAATAATCAGTTTTAATCAGTTAATTTTTATTAATTTTAATTAAATGATCATATTATCATCCCAAACAATTATGTATAAAAATTTCAGCTCATTTGAGTGTTTTAAAATGTGAGAAATTTTTTTTTAAAGTTACTGACTCAGATATGCAATGTTAGTAGAAGAAAACCCATTAAAAATGGGTCCTGTAGACCAATCCGGGTTATCCGAGTTATAGGGATCCAACTTACGAGGTTCTACTGTGCATATATTATCATACATATTTGTAGTAAAAAAATATTAAAGAACAAAAAGATTTTTTGTTTTATTTGAAAGATGTAAAACTCTTATATTCTTGAAATTTTAATACTTATTTCCTTGAAATGTTGTATCGTTGGGTTATTCGAGGTTTTCTCTTCTCTAACCTCGAGTACATTTATTAATTTGAATAACATAAGATTTCTATTCCTTCACAACCTAAATGAAACGTGATTAGGTAAATTAGATGAAGATAACACATCAATCAATAAGTTCCGAGACTAACCCAGAGATGGCGCTCGTAGTAAACCAGTAACCAGGTCTTTCTAGAGTACTAACCTTTGCTTGAAACGTGTCAAAATTTTAAGTCGATCGGACCAGAAACAGCTGAGTTATCGAGGTTGGAGTAAAGTCGTTTGTAGTTTGTTTAAAAAATGGAAAAAACCGAGTTTCTCGTGTTCTGATAAAACATTGTTTTTTAATGGGTAAAAACACCGTGCAAGCGAAACAATGGATTGAAAAATGTTACCCGGACTCTTGTCCATCAAAAGCAACGATTTGTCGGTGGTTTGCCGAGTTTAAACGTGGTCGTACCGACACAAATGACGCGGAACGCTCGGGTAGACCCGTGGAAGCCGTTACACCGGAAAATGGGAGTGAAGTGACAAAAATTATAATGAAAGATGGTAAAGTGAAGCTCCGTGAGATTGCTGAGATGACACAGATATCATATGGAAGTGTATTTACTATCCTTCATGAAAAATTGAGCATGAAAAAGGTTTTTTCCAAGTGGGTGCCGCGATTGCTTTCGATGGAACAAAAACAGCAACGAGTCGATGATTCAGAAAGCTGTTTATCGCTATTTACTCGCAACAAAAAAGATTTCTTGAAAAATTGGGGGAATTTGGAAAAGCGTTGGAACGGTGTATCACCTAAAGGTGATTAACAAAGGTGTTATGGTAATAAAAAAAATTTTTGCAAAAAAAATGTTGTTTTCAATGTTAGTCTCGGGAGTTACTGATTGATGTGTTAAGAGGTGTCGTGAGTTGAATCCGAGATAGTGATAAATGAAATATAATTGAAAGGAAATAGAGGATAACGATAAGCCGATAGATGATTGTAAATTGAATTGATTCATCGTAATTAATCGTTTGGAATGAAGTGACTCTTAGTTAAAGTACTAAAATTCGAATGTACTGTTACCGAAAAGTGTTTGAATCAGAATGAGGGATTTTTGGTAAGCTAAAACTTCATTATTAGAATATAAACTGAGGTTGACTGAGTTAAGAGGGATTTGAGAGAAAATGACCTTATCTATTCTTTGGTAGTTAATAAAGTGTTTTTTGTCTTGCTCTTGCGATCTTCAGTTGGAGTTTTGAACTTATTGGTTATTTAATTAGAATTTTTGAAACAGCTGGAGAGTTAAATAACATAGAAAAAACGTCGCAATGTTATTGCATATTTATAATGATAAGAATACCCTGCTTTTGAAGATAATTTGTTCAGTTAACCCATATCATTTTGTCTCTAATATGTTTCCAAAGAAAGAAAGAAACGAAAAGAAAATTGTCTCTAGATATGAAACATTTAAACTTTTGCTAAAAATTTTCAGAATATTATCATTAATCAAAATTTTCAAAGGGATTTTACAAGCGATTAGAGTAAATATAATAAAATGCTTAGTTAATTTATATTTTATAATAATAACATTCTTTACAAACTGAAATGGAACAGATTAAGAATCGAATCGAAAATTTCTTGCTTCTTAGATAACCAATTCATTTAAAAGGATTTAAAAACAGTGTCGTTGCTTTTAAAATATATGTATTTTTTTAAAGATGGAAAGCATAATCATTTTGCGTTTCGTAAAATTTTGTTTCTTCATTTCGAAATTAGATTGGATGTAATTATCAGGAAGAAAGTATTTCACGCACTGAGTTCCGTTACTTTGCATAGCTTAATAAACCTTCTCAACTTAAATAATATTCCTAAAGAAAAAGAATTCAACCATAAAAGGAATTGGTGTGCAGTTGATTACCTCTTAAGCAACGTTAAAATACAAATAAAGAAAACGTTGACAAATTGTAATA
>BMAW01086093.1:111484-133255 GCA_019974015.1 Nephila pilipes
ATTGATTTCAGCTGTTTTTAATTAAACAGTTAGTTGAAAATATTAATGAAACAGTTGTTTTGAATACATTTGAACGTAACATCTTTCAAGAAGTGTTTTGGAAATATATTGCGTGAGATAAAATTAAATATATTGTTTGGATATTTTAAATCCTGATGCTCTCTTTTCAAGATATATGCTCCTTTTTTTCCCGAGTTCAACGTCTGTTATTTGAATGTTTTTACTTGAAGAATGTTATTCTTTGCATTGATTGAAAGAAATATATATTACGTTCGATTAAAATTTCATTTAATGTTGATTTATTAATAAATGATTTATCATTTCAAAAAATGTTTGATTTTTAATATGTGGTAATTGAATTATTTGATGTTTAAGATATTTAAGTTTATATATTTTAGATCATTTTGTTGAAATCTATCTAGTAATTTTGAACTATGTTTTTTTAGAAGTTTGAGTAAAATTCTATCTGCTTTTTTCATTCAAGACTTTATACTTAGTTTAGATATTTAGATTAAATTTTTCTGTTAAATTACAGCTATCTTTCCATCTTAAATTAGAAGCATTGTATAAAAGTTAGAAATAATAAGAAAACAATTGTTTTTGAAACAATACAGTTTCCAATCTATATTACAGAAATGGTCTGATTACGAAATAGAGTAGTTTGTTAACATTATGGCCCTTGATGTTCTTCTTTGAATTTTATCCTATTTTTTTAGGTTAGGTCAATGGCTGTTATTAGAATACTTTTTTCCTTTACTTTTAAGATACTTCCCCACCTCTAAAATTCAGGAATGGCTTAATGTGACTGTTTGTTGAAAACTTAAATTCCTTTTTGCTTATTTCTTAAGTTTTTCATTATATAAATTCTTTCCGTCTTATTCCAATTTTTGGGACAACCTATTACCGAAAAACTTTGTGTTTCCCAATGAAGTTTACGAAATGTCGTTCACTGTTGTACTCCACAATAAAGTCGAAGTCTGTTGAACGCATTGTTGAATAATCACTATCTCGCAGTATTTTTGCGAACGACTTTATCAAATTTTACTCCTAATTTCAAAGATTTGAACAAATGCCTGCTTTAAATGTTATACTTTTATTAACACATTTGTATTATATTTTATATTTGTTATGAATAATTTGAAATAATTATTTTGCATTTCATTTTCTGAATTATATTTTCATTTATATGTGTACTTTATCCCAATACTTGAAGCTAGTGTACAATATGGAACCATATAAATTATTTTAAATTAAATCTAAGTTTTTTTGTATTTAATACTATGAAATATTCTCTTTATAGTATAAGAAACTGGAGTGGGGTTCTTGTTGACCCCACATGTGTGCCCCTCATACATCCCTTTATATTTATTTATTATGAATTTTAAGTAATTTTTCCTACATTCACAATATTAAAATAGAAGTAAATTAACGCAATAAAATTAAATTGACTCAAAAAAAGTATCTAATGTGTCACTTAAATTTTTTGGAAAACTGACACTTCTAAACAGATAATGAAACGGGTTTTTTTTTTTTAAAAAAAAAAAAACTGGAAATGGAATATTGAAGACCGCCTTATAGGTATTTATAAATGGAAAGGATGCATTTTAATTTCTTTAAATATTTTTTAAAGTCTTATTACTTTTTTAAAAACCTAAAGTAATTACTATTTTAAAAAATGGACACAGTGACCTTTACTTCCAGCTTACAGATATATTTCTTCTAATAATTCGCAAGAAATATTTCAAATATTTCAATAAAAATATTTTCAGTGTAATTTTACACACACACACACGCCATCGCGCACGCACATACACACTATATTTTTATTGGCTTGGATCATTATATGTTATTTAGGCCTCATGTTGCTTCTGAGTATGTTGTTAATGAATAAACAACCAATAAATCATAAGTACTTTATTATAAATCTGGAAGATCTACTGTTACTCTAAATAGTCTTTTTCTGTGTGGTATTAAGAAATATAAGAAATAGGTTAGAATGCTTATATTATCAAAGAATACATGTATATAATTTAAAGGTCCAGACGGAAGAAAATGAGGGGAGGAGATTCTGAATTATATTTATTATAATTCTGAAAGATTTATTTTGACTCCAAATGATCTTTTTCTGAATGATAATAAGAAGGATAGTAATTACGTTAGAATGCTTGCATTATCTATGAATTCATGTATATAATTTAAGAGTCAGGACGAAAGAAGACGAGGCAAGGGGATCATCGGGATTTGATATACTTCAAAGTCTTTAAAGTACTTTTTTTTGTGAAATTGTATTGAAATAAGATAAGAAATTTTCTATATAAAATCGAGCATTGTTATAATTATAACAACTGTACACTATTAAAGTATTTGGGATTGATTTTTTTTGTTGCAAATGGAAATAATTTTAAATAACGAAAACTTTCAAATTATTAGCCCCCTTTGTTTGATATCAATGTTTTGTAATAATTACTGTACATTTTTACGCAAATTTAAATCTCATATTGTAATTATGTAATCTTACCCAGGTTTCATTGATATTTCTGCTTTTAACGGATGCCTCGTTCGTATTGATAATTTTTTTACGTAAATCCCGAATAAGGTTCCCGGATTTTAAGGAAAAAAAACTTGCTTTTAATGACATTAAAAAAACTGTGAAGTTTTTGTGAGAAAATGTGCACATTTCTGTGTTAAGGAGAAATTAGTTAACAAGGAATAGTTGTATTATGTTAAAGTCAAATTTCTTTATATAAAATGTTATTTTTAGAAAATTTAAGGGCATTTCTGGGCTCATTCTTTCTCCCTTCCCCTAGTTATTTATAAAGTTTTATAAATCCTTTTTAGCAGTTTTTGGTTTCAGAGCTATCCGCATTTTTTAAAAAAAGTTATATTTTAAGCTGAAATTAAACATTAACCATTTTTTTTCGGTATCGTTTATAAATTCCAGACATTAGAGTGACATTCAAGGTCTCCTTGATCGCCATTGTTCACTCATATAAAATTAGAATTCCATTTAGTTTTATTCCACAAGAGGGTTTATGAAGAGAGAATTAACATTCAGTACAATTTGAAAAAAAGATGTGACGGCATCATTTTACCCATCTTGTCTGTCTTGTCTTATTCTAATTATAAGATCTAAATTTTAACTTAATTAAGTAAATAAAATAATCATTTTTGTCTGAATTATATGTTTATTTAATCTTTTATATGCTTATGTTGTTGAATTATATGTTTAATAACGGATGGTTGAAGTCTCTCAAATAGTTTACTTTAACTCCGCGAGTATAACACGTTCTATTATCTATTAAAGAATGCGCGTATCGGAATAAGAATGCCAGAACCTCCTGTAACTGCTCCGAAAGCGTTAAATTTAAACTTACCAAAAATATATGCCAACAAACACCTTTCCTATTACATATTATTCTTTTCAATTCTCTGTCACTTTTATACGACTTGATTATATCTATTCAAACCCCATCCAAAGTTTTCTTAATTTGCATCCCGTTTCATTTGATTGGGAAAAGGCTGAGAAAGTAAATATAAAATCAGTTAAAAAAGAAAAGAAAAGAAAAAAAAAAAAAAAAAAAAAAACAGATGTCAGTCGAAGGGAAACGTTCAAGAATTGCCCATGTTACAAAGTTAATTTAATTGCTGTTTGAGGCATATTCATCATAATGAAAATTGGAATTAACTAGCATTGCTTTACAATTTATCTTAAAAATAATAAAATTTTTGTTAATAGTTTTTTTTTAAAAACTAAGAGTAATTTAGATTAAAAAGTTGAAACAATAACGGCTGTTACGAAAAAATATTATACATCATTCGAGATGAAGATGTATCGGTGAGCTTGAAATATTTTTTATCTCCTTTATTTTTAATATTTTATTTCTGTGTCATATTCAAATCTTGGAAGATCAAAAAAGTGAGTGAAAGTGAGTTAACAAGAGATAACTTCCTTGCGTACCTTTCCCCAATATTTAACCTCCTAAAGTTTAAAAAAGTGTAGCTTGCATTTTTTAAATTCGAATTTTTTCAGTTATTGAAAGTTATGAGTGTAATAAATAAAGAATTCTGAGTATCTAAACGATACATAACAGTATTTTAATTTTAAACAGTCTTCAATTCATAGTATACTGTAGGGATAAACAACTAATAAAGTAATTTTATAACACACTAAGCAATCAACTAATCAATCTATAAGTAATTCAGCTTCATTATAAAAATAATATTAATTTTTTTATGTTGTCACATCGACTTCACGTAGTATAAATACAAATTAAAGTCCCCATTCGAAATATATTCAAACAAATTTATGTACAATTTATAATTGTGCGTTTCGATATAACTTGTATGTCTAAAAATGAAATGTTAAGAAACATTTTATTTTAAAAATTTGACGATTTCATTTAGAAGGGATTTTTTTTTACTAAGAAAAAACTCTGATGAAGTATAGTTGTAACTAATTTATATCAAAACATTCTAACTTCCTTAAATAGAATTATTCTTAGCAATTACTGAAAGATCTTGCAAGCCAACAACATCCGTTTCATTGCTGAAAATTTTCAGGAGTTCGAATAATTCAGAGACTTGTCTACCCTCAACATTTGACCAAGCGACAGCTAGTGAAGTCCAGAATAAGCACTCCTCTCAACATCTTCACAATTCTCTGCCTAAGAACAATAGGAAGCAATCGAATTCATTTGGGAACCGCCCCTCTCCCTGATACGGAATGAATGATCACGGCGTACCCCCACCCGCCGACAGTGGCGCCACCGGCCTCGTTACTCACAGTTGGAGGTGACAAGTCACCGTTCCCACCGGCTTCACTGAGGGCCGACGCCACTCATAAAACACCACATTATGAACGCATGCGTCTTACACCACTTTCTGAAAATGGAAGCAAAGAAGTACTATAAGATTAATAACCGCAATATTATCTCCACTCGTGTCCTGCTAAGTGAAAACACTGGTTTAGACATCAATATCGGACTCTTCTGCTTATGGCTTTGGCTTAATCTCTGCACTAACACATGCTATGGGTGTTATCATGAACGCTCAGATAAAGTTGCGTTTCAATTGGGGTTTGATGAAGACAAAGCGCGAAGAAATAATTTGTTTTATGACTTTTTCAACACCTTTTTCTGCTTAAGAGTACACACGCACGCGATAATAAGGTATTCATGTCGAAATAAGCCCATAAAGTTGTGTTAATGTTTTGATAGGTGAGACCTACACGTTCACAAAAATAATCTACACAATAAAGAGAAATTTTGCAGAAATAAAATCTAATACAGACAACTCTCGAATAACGCGATTTTTAAACTGTGTGGTTTTTTTGTATTTTACAAATTTCCCCCTGAAAAATGAAAATACTGAGACATCAATATCGAACTCTTTTTCGGGTTTGAGTTAATCTCAATTCTAACACATTTTTTTTTTTTTTTTTTTTTATTTTAAAAAGTTTCACTTGCCCAATTCAAAAATCCCCTTAACACAATCAACAATCTAGTCTATATTATTTTGAACCCTGATCAAATGACCAGTTGACATCTGAGCTGGGGTCTCCACTCTCATCATCAGTTATGTCACCTTGAAGTTTGGTTTTATTAACATCGCACTAGAAGAAACTCGAAGGCTACTGGCGACGGACCTCGTAATTTCCAATCTCAGTTAAATGATAAGAGCGACAACTGAGCTGGCAATCCCCTCTCCTAACTTCCACGCCAAAGGGAGGACTTTGAGCTGCGACAGATTTAACGTGCATCAACCCAAGTTACATGGCGGTCTTCTGTGGCATCAAGGCTCGAACCTTCGACTTGACGACAACAGCCGGTCACGAGTCCGCGACCTTGACCACTCTGCTGCCGCGGCCACAACTTTAGGACTTTGCATTATGGCGTATTCAATGTGTTTAAATTATAGCTGTAACTCTAAATACCCGAATTCTTGACTAATGTTTTTTTTTTTACCTTGTTATAATTTTTACCTCTCTAATATTAAAAGAGTAAAATTCATCCTCATTTCCAAATAGTAAACGTAATACAATTTAAAAAACAACCCGATATTTAGTTTTTTTTAATGATTACTTCGTTGTGTCCGACTTCAAAAATGTTTCGCAAAATGTGTTTGTTCTGGTCTCTTTTACTCTATATAATTTAATTTAATTTGAGCAGGTTCAGATCTGGCAGAAGAAGTCAAAACAATGAAAAAGGCGTGCATTTTTTCTACGAAATATGGTTTGAAATATTACTTTCAGTTTATTAAAATTCTGCTAAGTTTCATAGTCGACTGTATTAAACATTTAAGGGTGGAAATTTGTACCCTGACCTCTAAGTCAACTTTCAGAGGTTTTTTGAAATTCCATAGCTGAGGACACCTAGAAATAATGGTGGCAAATAACATACGACATTAACTCCTTCTCGATTAAGGGACAATATTATTCTAAAACGACCCAGATTCTAATCACGTAGGAATTTTATCTCTGATAATGCTGTGTTATTTCTTGTACAATAAATTTTTCTGTATAGAGACATTAAGTACAACAAGAAATGATTTAAGATGATAAAGTGGAATTTTTAATGACTTAAAACATTTAAATACAACTAGATTTTACTGCAATAAAGTGTTACAATTTCCGGTTCAGATATAAAAAGCAAAACACGCTACACCTACAGGAGAAAAAGCAGGCCTTTTATTTTTAAAAAAAACATGCAAGTATCATAGAAAAAGAAAGTCTGCTGCATTTCTAAAAAAAATTTTATTTCTCTTTTGAATTTGATGTTTTTATATTAGAGGTGCAATTTTTGTTTGAAAATTTGAGTACTTTCTTATCAAATGTAATTTTTTAAAGTAAGAAAAATGATTTCTTAATTGTTTTTTTTTCTAATGTTTGAAATGTGACCCTAATATTCATTAAAATGTAACCCTAATATATGTAACCCTGATTGACTAGTTGATTTTTTTAAAATTAACAGCACATTTAGAAACGAAAGGAGAGCAATTAGCAACAAGCCTCGTAATTTTCAGTCACGGTGAAATTGCGAAGACACCACTTGTATATATACACACACACATATATATATATATATACACACACACATATATATATATGGAAAAATGAATTCTAGAAAAATTCTATAGATTTTGAGCAATAATTTTGAAGTTCAAAAAATATAGTGAAACTTGCATTTACAGTCATTTTACAGTCCCTGAAACTCGATGATATAAATCTATGGTTCAAAAGTGAGGTGTATTATTTATTGGAGAGATGTGGAGAAAAACGAGTGATCACAAAAAGCAGGTAGTTGGAAATAATTTATTTGAATACCACGAAAATAAAGAAGACGGCATGTCTTGTATGAGAACGTATGAGATCATGGGAAAGATATTCAAATTATATTTTAGCTTTTAACCACGAAAATCGGTTTTTCATGTCTCTTATGTAATTAATTTTCCTGACCAATAAAGCGGGATTATGACTGTATGGGCTGTTTGGAGATCCAATATAGCTGTAAATAATTTATAAATAGTCTTTTATGTACATAATTGATGCGTAGAAATTATGTATAACAAACAGAAATTATGTATAACATCACTCTCCCACTGCTTTTGAACCTTTGGATTAATATTCACTTCACAAGTGATTGAATAGTTATTGGTAAGCGAACATTTTCTAGTCTTCCAGATCTTAAAGCTGTGAAAAATTGAAATCTTTACCTCTAATAGAAATTAAAGAGAAAAAAATTAACATGAAGGGTATAATGATTATCGTGTGTTTCCCCCTTTAACTAAGCTTTAAGGCTACTTTATTATGATATTTGATTTGAGAACATTTCTGGTGAATAAACAACGATTTTTGTAAATTATCATTTCTGTGTAAGCAAATTAGCGAATAGGAGATTATGATATAATGAGATTTGACATGTTAAAATGTTCAAAGGAGATTGAAGGTTAACTAGATTATAGTGCACAAGATATCAGCGCAAGAAGATGTATTAATTGATCATCCGATAGCTGACATTTCATCGACCCGATTTTTTTAAATAAAAAACACCAACAAATACCCGTGCACCACAAAAAATCACGCTGGGCTTACAGAAGTAAGTAAGGGACACATTATAAAAAGAAAAAAACCAAAAAAGAAAATGTAAGAGTTATGAAGGATTACGAGTATTTACAAAGATTTTACAAAAATAGTCAAAGGCACTTCTCTTGGAAACAAGCTGGTGAAAATCAGGTGGCCAATTAATATTGATGTCTTTAAGTGCTAATTTTAGGGTATCTTTTTCGCTGATAAATTTATAACATAGAAGAAACGCATGATCAGCGTTTTCCTCGCCACCAATGCTGCAACCATAGGAAGTCGCTGAATCCAAATTAAATCTGTTTAGGTAACTTTTAAAGTTTCCATGGCAAATGAGGAACTGGGTCACTTTGTATTTGGTAAAAAATGATGGCTTGACATTCTGATTTTAATGGGAGGGGAAAATCTCTTGGTTAAGCTCCCTTTATTTGAACAGATGTATTCTTGGTTCCAAGACTCCGTCATACTTTCTCTCATGATCTTTTTATTGAAAGATTTAGGGATATTAGCAGCAATGTCAATTTTGCGCTTAGTGGTAATCTTTGCAAGAATGTCGGCTTACTCGTTTCCAAAAATATCCGAGTGTCCACGATCAAATGAAAAGGCAACCGAAATCTTCTTATCTTTTAGGATTTTGAGTTAATCAAACCCATTTTACAAGTGTTATTTCTCTAGTCAGGTCCAGTTTTGCTGTGATTGAGTTTTGTAAAATTTTTTATTTATAGTTCTTGGTTAATAACGCGAGTTAGATACCATTCTATATTTCTTATAATAGTTACTTTATGATTCTTCTATACAAAGATCACAAAGTGACTATTATTATAAATGTGCTTAAGCAACTGTTATCATGAATAAAGTAAAACTAGTTTGATTTTTTGTAACTGACTGTTTTTGAATAAGCATTTATTGAATTTTGGTAGCTCAGAGCTTAATTAGAGAGACTGCGACATCACAATGAAAACGTAACAATTCTGTAAAGGACTTACAAGATGTGGCTATTAAATAACGAGACTGGCGTTTTAAAACATTTTATTTTCATGTCATGTATATTAATTTACTATCACCTTCAATATACACCCCTCCTCCATCCCAACAACACTCCCTGCGAGCTTCCCGTTGTCCGAAATAGTGCTGGAAGTCTTCTGTCAGCTCCCTTCAGATCGCGTGCTGCTTTCTCTTTCCAGCTTTTAACCCATACAATTACACTCTACAGCCTGGATCTGTGATGAATGATAACGAATGGTCCATCATGGCGTTGACCATGTTCCCTCCAGACATGTGTGCAACTGTCATCCTCCTGAAAACAGCAGCAAGACTCATCACTAAAGATGACCCGCTGTCGTTCCTCATTGCTCTATGCTGCTCTTTTGTGATACCATTGCAGTCTCTGATGACATTTCTGTGGTGTCAGGAGAAATCACCGTAGTGGTTTCCGTGCAAGCATTCCAGAAACATGCAGCCGTATGCTAATGGTACCAGCACTTGCAGGATGATGCATTAAGGGTATAATGTTCGCATAATGTTCAAAATTGTGGCAATTGGTGTGCTTCACTCTCACCGGACAATCCTTCAATCTTGCCTCTCTCTGCCTGAGCCTACTTGTAATGAGCTATAAATTCCTTATACCCAATTCCGCCAATTGCGTGAAACTGTAACATCTGCACAATCGATATGACCATCCGCTTTCATGCAGTCCCTACAACTTGACCCTTCTCGATGGTATCCAATTGTTAAAATGGTTGCCATTTTATTCATGAAGGCATTCTAAATTTAGAGTTATAAATTAAACTCAATCATATACTATCAAATTCGAATCAAAATCACACGTTAAGGAGGAATCTTTTAAAGGGTCCTCTTTGGCGTGATAAGTCACGCGTTTTCTGACATAATTAGCGCCAACGCGGCTGACACTTTCATTTGTACATCCAGCAGAAACAAAAGAATTTCTGAATTTGCATTTACGTACCATGCTTTCTTCTGTGTGCGACTTTTTTGACGATGAGTGCATGTTAATCACTATAACAGAGAATAGTTTATGAGCTCAATTTTTTTAAATAAGAAATTTTAAAGAAAATTATTTCTGAAAGTGTGTCTCCAAGCACTATTCATGTGATCAATTATAGCCTTTAAACTTAAATCTTTGGTAATGTTATTTTTAATTATAAATACATATAGCGGTAAATTTTGACATTTCTGAGATTCAAAAATTTAGTTAAACTACCTGTATTTTAAAACACTATTCACTAGATTAAGCGGCAAACCAAGAAGCTCGTTTTTTTTAAAAAAAATTGTTCAGGTTATTTTGCCGGATTGTAAACTAAATCTCTCTTTAACGCCATTTTATGCATCGAGTAGGCGCACTAGTAATTTGGAAAGAATCATTAAACAGAATCGTACCAGAGAGAATTTCGTCTCAGCAAAGCTGTTTTTTCCTCTTCTTCTTCCTAACTGTAACAGACACGTGACTTGAATGGGACACAAAAGGAATTAAAAATAGAAAGGGACAATAGTTTTTACATTAACCGTTAGCGCCCACGTTCTGAAATGAGAACAATCATGTTTGTGTCTGTAGCCATCTAATTATTTAGTTAGCAGTCAAATGTTTTATTCATTTGTATTCTAACTCACTCTCTGTCTCTCTTGTGCGGTTATATTACATACCTTTATTATTAGTATTTTTATAAAAAGTTTTTAGATTTTTGGAAATTCCGAGTGGTTACAGAACTATTTAGAACTTTCAGAAATGTAAGACATTTTTTTCTCAAGTTCGCAGGTGAGAATTGCTTTATGTTTTATTAATTCCTATTTTATGATTAACAAATTATCTCGTTTCTTAAAATATTCTCTTAAAAATCTCGAATTCCTGCTTTTAGTACTGCAAATTTAGCCATGAACTGTGTTTTTCTCGAAAGAAAAAAAAAACTTTAATTCTGTTTGATAAGAAAATTTCCAAATTTATTCTGATACGATGATTATTTATCTTAAAGATTCGATGTGAAATCAATAGGGCTATAAGATATTAAAGTTTCCTTAAAATGTATAATGTTACATAATTATTTCGATGAAGTATAAAGCAACTGTAAGAACTCTAATGCTTTAAGACAATAAACGAAGTAGAAATCATTTTTCCAGTATTAGAATAGCCACTGTCGATAAATTAAAAGAATAGATTTTTATAATTAACTTATTATTTAATAAACCAATATTAATGCTTTCAAGTATTTGATTTTAAAATTACTCTGATTTAAATGAAATATTTTATGCTAAAAATGCTTTTTAAAGTTCCAGTGCAAGAACGATTGCAATTTTTCATTGTGGTTAATTTCTAATAAGCTAAGAAGTATACAATTCATAATTTGTTACTCGGCCAAAGAAACTGTTTTGGAAAAAAACGTTAAGCAACTTAATTTACATTAATTTGAATTAAATCAAACCAGAATATTTGGAGTTATTCCTCAAGCAAGTGATTCTCAGTCATCGGATCACGAACCTACCTACATATTTCCTTTACTTCTAAGATAATCAGATTCCTCAACACATATGAGCTGATCAGGAAGCTATCTTCGAAATAGGTTACAGCTCGTTTGCCTCTTCAATTACCTTTTAGGCTATTTAATGACGTTATTTGATTTGAGAGCCTCGCCTTGTGAATAAACTGTGACTCATGTAAATCATCACTACAATATATATGTAAGTGTATTGAATGAGAGTTGAAAATAAGGTTCAGAGATTGGAGGTGTTAACTGCTGAGAGGAGATAGAAGGTTAGCGAAAGTAATGCATACGAATTTGGTGCAGAAAAGTTAAGTGATTGTTGGATAGCTGATATCGTACTTAGATCCAGTAAATATGTATTATTCCTGACTCGGACCCTGAATAAGTTATCGAGATAAGTAGAATATTATAATTATAATCTTTGGTTTCGGATGCGAGTTAATTTCCGCTCTACATTCATAATAATAGTTGCTTTATGATCATTCTATAATTTTAGAAAAATACTAATATGGTTTTTCTAAACCGACTCCTTCTTAAATAGACCTTTATTGAATTTTGATGAATCAAATTCTAAGTAGCCAGGGATATCACAGTTTGTAATTTGCAAATGATAGTGTAGTATGTATGACGCCCATTGGAGTTAGCAAATTGTGGTGCCCTCCTTGTGCCGAGGAGAGAGGTTACCAGTATGTTGAGGAGACGCAACCGGTACTCATGTGGGAGAGGTAAGATCGGAACGAGCTCCGAGATGTGTAAAGAAATGTTGTTTATCATTTTGTTAAAGATGGAGTCTTCTTTATGCCCTATTGACATGACTGAAATCTCTAGCAAGAAAGTATACATTCATTACAGATAGATTACAATAAATAAAAAAAATTAAGTACATAATTAATGGAATAGGTTTGATTTATCTCTAAAATCCTTCCTCCTATTTTTTACATTGAAAACATTACATTTCTCGATACAGATCCCTGATATAAGGATCCCTGAAAGGGCTGGAGATCACTATTCCATGGAATACGTTATTATGAAATTTCTACTGTATATTTTTTAATTGAAATTAGATATGATCATTGATATTAAAATACAACATTTTCTAATAATTTTGAGATACAGTAAGATAATTTTTTGACGTTACTTAAAAAATAAAATATTTTTAACCCTTTCTCGTCCAAACACGCTGGATAGCCTCATATAATTGACTGATTTCTCGTATCATGAAATGAAAAATATAATAAAAAGTTATTTAAGTTACATTTACTCTAATGTGTGGATAAATGGTAATGCTTAGCATAATATTTTCTTCTGTTTAGCATCAATACTTATCAAATTATCTAAAATTATGAAACCTGAAAGAAGGTGAAGAAAAACTGATATTTCCAGAATTGATTCCTGCTATGTTTTAAATTAATTTAATAATTAAATATAAAAAAAAAAAAAATAAAATTTGAAAAATGGAGAAAAAGAAAAATGTAATATAAAACTGAAATCTGAAATGCCTCTGACACCTCTTTATTTATATCACACACACATATATAGCCTTGCCTACCTTACCCTACAGAATGATAACCCTATTATATATATAGGAGAGAGAGAGAGAGAGAGAGAGAGGGAGGGAGGAAGAGAGAGCAAGGTAGGGTAGTATCGGACATCTAGGTTTCTACTATATTAAAAAATATTTTTACATCTCAGTTGGACAGATTAAATTTGATATATAAAACTTTATTGATCGATAAACACACCTCTTCTATGATAAAAAATTTCCCTTTTTTTTTTTAACATTTTTTCTGACATGACATTTTTAACAATTTTATTTATGTAATGTTCTATCGGACACGAAAAAAATGTGCAAAATATCATTTACTTTTGGTTTCACAAACAAATTTTATTATATGGTAGAATTAATTTTGAGAAATTTACAAAAGCACGAAATACAGTTATTAAAAGTAAGCTAATGTATGATTAAAAAGTGGTCTGAATTGTTATTTTGTCTAAATGACAAAAGTCTCAAAAAAATATCAGTATTACAAAAATTAATAATTTGCATTAAAGACAAATGTCATTCTATGTTTTTTTTTTTTTTTTGGTAAATATCTCATTCATAAAACAGATTGTTTCTTGTAAGATTGGCGCAATTTTCGTGAGCCTAACCTCCTCAAATGCTACTCTGAATCCAGTCTTTTTTAAAGGTCCTACTACCACAGTGAGTCACTAAGTCTCCTCTCTTTTCTTTTTCAGGTTTTAGTTTCATTTCAACAAGTCTCGGGATGTTTGGTTTCGCGGTAGCCTGGAGGTCATAGTCACAGACTCACAGCAGTCGTTGTTCCTACTCAGTCATGGGCTATCCTCATTTTCTGAAGATATTCCGCGTGTCAGGGCTGTTGTCTGTTGAATCTGATCCAAATCCTCCCAATGGTCTGATGAGGATGATTAGAGAGGGAGGGGCCAGCTTTGTTGTTGTCCTCCTCACATGATGGAGATTGAAAATTATAAGGTCCGCGGCGATAGCCCTCATGTTGTTTTTCAGTGTAATGTCAATAAACAATCACTGTAACAATCTTGAGATGTTTGAGTTCATTTTTCAGTAATATGTATTATTAGTTTTGATATTTTTATTTGAACAGTTTTATTGCTTTTTTTTTTCTTTCTATATCTTTATTTAGATGCTTTCCCCCCGGCTTTACTTCTTTTTGAAAATTCATTTCCTCCCTGGGGAAAAAGCAATTAAATTTCCAATTTGCTTGTTTCGATCATTTTTCATCATTTCTTTTACCATTCACATTTATTTGAAACTGTTCTATTCTTAATAATGTAACTTATTTCTATTTAGATAAGCTTATTTTGTAGCATTTTTTTTTCTTTTGTTAGAATAATATTTTAACTATACGGAAACATATTATTACAATTTTCTTTTCGCCGTATCCTTCGCAAGCGTATTTTGACAAATAAAATGACACGTAATATTTTTCACAATCGTTCCTACCAGTATATAATATTAAAAAATATTGGCTAATTTCCTGTTTAAATTAATCAAAAACATATTGTACCTGAACACATTTTTGTCACTAATTTTCTGACGGCAAGTCTATAAATAATTTAATTATATATTTTCAATCTTGAGGATCTTTTAAACACTACACTGGTAAATATTAAATTTTTGTAATTCGAATGCAGTTTAAAGTTATAAACTATCTTATCTTTCTGTTTTCATGTAGGATCATTCCTAGATTTGTATTTGGATATTTTCCACTAAATTATTCTATTTATTAAGCAATTTTGGTTTCAATAAAGTAAAAATGAAAATATTTTACTCACTCTTCCTTTATTCTTTACAGAACTTAAGACTATGAATTTCAAAATTGAGTTATTCACTTTAATACTTAACATCCAGTACATAAAATTCGAGCCACTGCTGGTATTAGGAACGGTCATGTCTAGCTAAGTGAAAACACTAGTTCAAATATCATTATGCAATAAGTGAGACTTTCTAAAAGATAACTGTTGCTTTTTTTATTAAATTAATAGCGATACAAAATAATGTGCTGAGTGTTATTGATAGTGCTAGATAAATGACTAATTTCTTTTTATCAAATCATTTCAATTGCAATAAAGTAAAAAATATAAGTTATTTTGCTCGCTTTCTTTTTATTCTGTATAGAATTAACAGCATATATACTTTATAATTGTGTAATTTCTCACATTATTAAATGTCCTGTTCACAATATATGACACACAGCCGAGCTTGAATACGATAATGCCTGTCTCTGCCGCCCTTACAAAATTAATAGCCACTTCTCCATAAAACGAGGCTGATATTAGCTACGGTCATGTCTTGTTAAGTGAAAACACTGGTTCAGATATCATTATGCAATGAATGAGCATTTCAAGATGATAACTTCTGCTTTTTTTGATTAAATTAATAGCGACACTTATACATTGAGTATTATCGAAAGTGCTGGCTTAGATAAGTAAAACTTCCATTTCAATCAAAGTATTTGGATGAAGACCAGAAGAGCACCGCATAGCTAACCAAAAGGGTAGCTGGAGATAAATTGCTTTATGTTAAGCAAGTTGCCCACAAGGATAATATATTTCTTTTTTTTTTCGTTCCTTTTTTTTTTAGACACGAGCTCGAGATGGTGTTTTCATCGAAAAACTATAGATTAAGTACTTTTTTTTATGACGGTGATAAATCATAAAGGTTCATCCTATGTCAGAAATGAGTGTGACACTAGATTCTAATAACATTTTTTTGTGTGAAATGTGGAGTGGTTTTAATAGGCGTTTTTATTGGACATTTTTCGGTTAAAACCGGTCTGCTAAGTTTATGATCCTCATTTTGGAGTAAACCGTTGATAAACAATTTTTTTCACTTATTTGTTTAAGTTTTGTAAGGTCGTCTCACGTTGAAAATGACAAATATTTGTCGTTTTTATAGTATTTGTAAAGAATGCAAACTATCTCAATGTGAGGGAGAAAAAAAGTCACCACAAATGGAGTATGTTCGATTAATGTGTAAATAATAAGCATTTAATTTTTTTAAAATGAAAAAAAAAAAAGCACAAAATAATTTGAAATTTAAAAAAATATATATAAATGGAAAAAAGGTAAAACATTAAATATTGCAGAATCATTTTAATTTTTTTATCTGTTGATTTTTCTTTATTTTACTTTTTGATTGTTTATTTACTTCGTTTAAATTTCGTAGACCTCGACTTTTGTTGAAAATGACGAATAATTTCCATTTTTACCAATAACAGCAAACAATATATATAAAACATCAAAATGTAACATTTAGAAATACTATTCAGTTGCTGAGAGCTCAGTTTAATGATTAAATACTATGCGTCTAATTCGAAAAAGAAATAAAAATTACACTAATTCCGAAATACAATGACAAACATAATAATAATACCTGAACATTAGTAGATTGTACTTTTTTTTCTCGAGAGAACAAAACTCAAGAATCATATAACCAGAGGCAATTAAATCTTTCTTAATAAGAATTATTTGCTTGATGAAATACATCTGTAATTTTGCCAAGCCTGGATTTAAAATTATTTAAAAATTGTATAGCACCAGTATTGGGGTTTTCCACTTCTAATACGACATTTAATATCATTTGCAAGTAGAACTATTTTGTAAGAAATAAGTTTCACAAAAAAGAGAGATTTCCATTGCAGTCCGTATGTCTTATCTGCTTGTACCTTGTTTACATGAAAACAAAACTGCATTCTAGGGGGCGTAGTAACTTGCCGGGGGGATGTTGAAAGAACTTACTTCATTCCAGGTGGTCTGGGTTAATGAAATAACGATAGCGGTAAGGGGGTAGAGGAAGCCAATCCAAACTGCAAATGTGGGGGAGCTTCGCTGTGGGTATCTTACATCTTCCTATTTAAGTTTCAACATGTTAAGACTCAAATAGTACATAAAACTTAACAAGTTGGCGGAAAAAACTTTAAAAAAATTTAATGAAACATTAGAAAACATTAATTAGTAAAATTATGGAGTATCTAATTATGTATGAAATGATTTTGCACTCCAAAATATTCGTCAGTCAAGTATCAATCCAATGAGAGGTTAGAGAGTCAGCTTTTAAGATTCATTTTTCCATGATTTTGCAGTTCAAAATGTTCGTCAGTCAAGTATCAATCCAATGAGAGGTTAGAGAGTCAACTTTTAAGATTCATTTTTCCATGATTTTGCAGCACAAAATGTTCGTCAGTCAAGTATCAATCCAATGAGAGGTTATAGAGTCTGCTTTTAAGATTCATTTTTCCATGCCTATATCTCACACATGCGTTGAATCATTCAAGATCCAAGGACGATCATCCGATATGGCCACTTACAGTATAACTCTTCTTGGCGATGAAAGCTTCACTTACAGATTTTCGTAAGTTTTCATTTTTTCTCTTACATTTCCTTTTTATTTGAGTTTCTTCCAATGTCTGTCACGTATCACTCAAGTTCCCGCTAGATTCCAAAGTTTCATGGCTTGTACACTTTTCTTTTCAGGAGTACCTTGTGGTTCAACAGTACATTCAAGTATATTCACAGACCCAGGTTTATTGAAAAATAGTTATCTTTCATCTCGCCGTCTTTTTCTTGTATTCCTTTTTCTTCCTTTATTATATCTGCTATTTCACTTTCTTCAAACTGATTCATTAAATTTTCGACTTGCTTTTGATCATGGCTAAAATTTGTCTTAACACAACTTTCACTCCTATTAATAGCTCTAACGTTGGAATCCATGCTACCATCATTCAGACTTCGTTTGTGTATAAGGGGACAGGTGTCTAAGAGACAATTCTGACAGCAGATAATACATTTATCTTTTAGCTGCATTGAATGCACATTTTTTTTTAAACTTAAAATCGAAAATTTGATGAATTTTCATTTTATGAACCCGCTGCTAGGTGTTGTGTGACTTCGAATCCAATTTGCGTGTTCTTTCGTGGCTTTCTATTTCTATTTTTAAACAGTTCATCAGTTCATCTAAATTCCAGTCATCATTATTAGCTCTTTTCCTCGTAAAATCCAAAGCGATATCGTTACGAATGACCCTCGTTAAAAATGGATGTTACAAATTGCTAAATTAAACGGGTTTAATTTTTAGAAAATTTAATGACCTTATTCATATACGTTACAAGAGAGTGTTACAAATTTCCTTAAACTGTACAAATCCTTGGAATTTCTTTCTGGTTTTAAATTTAGAAGTTTAGTCATGTGCGTACAAACTAACTCCTTTAATGGCATAGTAATTTCATCCTTTTCAGACGAAAAAAAAAAACATGTTTAATAGTTTGTAAATACAGCGCTGCCAATTAATTTTTTTAAATAAATAAATTTGTTGATTTTAGACAAATTTTCCTTTTCATCGACAGCAATTTCAAATGAATTAAAGAATGAATGGATATAACCATAAAAAAAGATTACTAAGAAATTTATCCATATTGATTTTGGGTAATTTCACACACACAACTAAGACAATTATTTAATCTGACACTAGAATTATTTTATATATCAGTAGAATTGTTCGAATCCACTTTTTGTTTTCTTTTTATAAATGTAAGGTATCTGAACTTTCATCTTGTAATCTTTCTTTATATTCTAAAGACTTTTCAATTTCGGATTCTATATCAGTTTCTGGTATAATTCATTTAACTTTTTTTGACGAAATCAGCAAGTTCATTCAATCGCTCAGACAACTGCCCCAAAAGATCTTCAGCATTAATATTATCACAATTTATGGCTTTTTTAATAGAATTGGTTAATCTAGTCAATTTTCATGTCTTTAATTTTTTTTTTTCTAAATCGGCCATTTTCTATAACTTATATTGTAATTGAATCACAAAAAATTAGTCCTACTTGTTCTTCGAATGACGATCCTTCGGTGGTTCTCCTTTTCACTGGCACCTTTATAGACACCACTGTGATAATTTTGCCAAGCGTGGATTAATAATAATAATTCAATAACTGTCAAACATCTAAATGGAGTTCTTTCTCTTTTAATAACATTAAAACGTAGAACTATTTTGTATTAAATAAGTTTCCCAAATTAGCTTGAATTCCATAGTAGTGCTTCTCTTTAAGTCTTATCTGCTTTGTTTACATAAAAAAAGGCTATGTTCTAGGGAGTACTCTAAGTTACGAGGACGAAGTTGAGAAAACTAACATCACTACAGGTGATCAGAGTGAATGAACTTAACGATAGATGAAGCTCCTACGACAGAGGCCGTCTTTTTTTTCTCATAATAAAAGAACAATGCAGAAATGTTCATTCAAAACATTAAACACCTTGATCTCAGTACACCAAATATTTGGGTGTGACGTTAGATAAAGCACTCACTCTTAAATAATATATCACACTAATTAAACAGAAATTCCGATGCAACTCGTGTTAGGTTTCCCCGTAATCTCTCGGAACTCAAAAACGAGCACTAAGAATAAAATGCTTATATACACTTTGATTCTTAGACCAGTCCTCACTTATGCTAGTTCATTTTGGGAACACGCAGCGAAAACGCATGTCAATTCTTTGGAAAGTGCACAAAATATTATGCTGTATCAGATTCTAAATGCTCATTGGCTTATGCGAAATAAAAACATTTGGAACTCCATTAAAATCTCTACCCTTAAAGAATTTATTGTAAATGTATCCAAAAAGTTTTTCCCAGTTCTTGAAACTGTCGACAACAAGGAGCTCATATGAATTGAAGAATATACTTCAGACAATTTTATTTCTATTCAAAATTCAAAATCTTAGTCTATTCCCAAATTAAGAAATAAAAACATTGCTTTCTTAGGGGACAACGTTCTTGACCAATAGTATAGCTAGTTCTCGAGTTAGCTACTCCTAAATGGTTTAGAAAAATTTTCCTCTCTAGTTTTTTTCACCAGCGCGAGTTGTTCTCTGATTGGGTAGGCAGATAAATTTCTCTCCCGACACAAAACCACGAACAACGAACAGCAATTCTTATCCATTTTACTCTTAAATGTTTAAGTAATTTTATCAATTTAATGTTTTTAACTTTTAAATCTTTTAAGAGGCAATGCAAATTTAAGTTTTGAAGTAATTTTGTAAATTCATGGGCAAGTAACAGGCCGAAGCAACTCATTTAACAGCTTATTGACTAGAGATTAATGGTCGCAAGACCTATGTGTTCTAATATTCATCCAAAATATATGAAATTCCTCCAAGTTGCGGATGTGGGGGAACTCGGTATTGAGAGGTCTCCCACCTTCCTATTTAAGAGCCTTGAAAACTTGTTAAGGCTCAAATAGCTCCTAAAACTAGACCAGATTCCGGATATATCTAAAAAAATAAGACGTTAGTATTATATCAATTAGTAAAGTTCTAGAGTATATAATCGCATGGAGGGATTTATGTCGGAGTTCAGGGTATATGACCTTAATTGTAGCAGTAAGGAGTAGAGGAAGTCACTCCAAGGTGCAGATGTGATGAAACATGGCAGTGAGGATGTCCCATTATCTAAATGCGACGAATGCCTTTGGTATATTTTTAAAAATTCTAAGTGATACAGGGGAGTAAATAAAATAATGGTTCAGGATTTCTTGTTAAAATAGCTTAAGGTTCACATTTTTAATCTGCATTTAAATAAGGAAAATCTGAATCGTACAAGCAGCTGAGACAAAATAAATAAATAACCGCACCATAAAGCCACATATTCGAGCCATGATTCCACCAAAGACCCGTTGTATCATAGGGCTGATGCATCTTAAATAAATCAGGGATCAAGCCCTCACGTGGTCATGGTGTGGAAGTTAGGATTGTGGGGTGCCAGTTCAAGTGTTATCTTCACGGCTTTATGGTGATCCAAAACTACGAGGCCCGTAACCAATAGACAATGAGTTACTTCTAAATGTGACTTTAATAAGCAGTTAATCAAAAAGTCTTCAGCGCTAGACATTTTGACCGAGGCATCGGGGGATGTTATTTTACCCCGTGCCCTGGAAAGGGAGGGAGAGTGTTATTGGCTTTGAAGTGCCGACAGCGACTGTTTCGAACCCTTGACCAGTGGTTCCGAAGATTGCGGACTGGTCATTTTTTGCTGTGCCTCTACCAACCAGGCTGAAAAGACGTCTCATCTGGCTCGTTAAGAAGGCATTTTAACTTCTGATGGTGTTGTTGACGGGAGTCGCTGCATACTCCTCCTCCAGTATCATCGTGAGGATTCGAAGAGAAACATTGCTTTGTACCGAAGGTTGCTTTCTTCCCCAGCCATTACTACAATTGATATGCATCCCCTCCCTGTTGAATTGAGTTTTGCTAGGGACAGTTTTCCATTTTTGCGTCATCGGCTGTCTCGTGTAGAATGGCGGGTCTCGTTGACACTTTCGTCAGAGCCGGAATATCACAGTCATGATTTGTATGCGTTTGCTTTAGTTAGACATACAGAGACAAGTGCTTTGAGTTGGGGGCAGCAATCAGTAGTTATAGGCTGTGCTGCCATCTAGTGTTCAAGTCCTCAGCCACCACTTCGGCGTCGAACTTTTTTTCCGAGGCACCGGGGAATGTTATTCAACCCCGTGCCTCGTGGAGGGAGGTGGAGAGTGAGTTGAAGTTGAGCTTGGTTGTCGCTGCTGTTTCGAATCCTGGACCAGTGGGTGCGAAGAATGTTGATCGGTCTTTTTTTTTGCTGTGCCTCTACCAACCAGGCTGAAAAGACGTCTCATCTG
>BMAW01086093.1:143100-231157 GCA_019974015.1 Nephila pilipes
TATATATATATATATATATATATATATAGTTTAAACACACTTTTCTCAATCCAAAGTGAGGGACAGTATTTAAATTGCATTATCTCCATTATTGTTTTTCATTATTTTTTTTCTCTTGAAATTTACCAAGTTTTTGAGTAGATTTGTATTTAATTTGAATGTTATTCTTAAATAATATCTTTTATCTGTTTTGAACTAAAATTATTATTAAAATAATTATATTTTATTAAATCTATGTTTTTTTTCATTACGTTATTTTACATATTTTTTTACATGATTGTTTGGCCTATTTTGATATTTTATTTTACTAATTTTTTCAATTTGTTATTAGTAATTGTGGTGTTTAGTTCTAATAAATTTTTAAAATTTAGTGTTAGAGGTTTGAGATTTAGTTTGATTTTGTAGAATTTAAAATTATATATATATATATATATATATATATATATATTTATATATATATGTGTGTGTGTGTGTGTGTGTGTATACACCATGCAAGAAAAATGCCAAAATTAGGGAGAAAAAGATACCTAAGACATTCTGATGATCTGTTTACTGATGTTTTGGATAAAAGTGCTTAAATAAATAGAAGATTTTTTTTTAATAAGGAGCTTAATTTAAAGTCAGGCCGGAGAAGATTTTCAAAATATGTTTGTTAAGCAAAATGTGCCAAAAACTTTCAGTTTCAACCTGGTTCAGGATTTTATTTAGAAACTTTGGGATCAGATGGAAGCGTTCGAATTAGAATTTTTACTCAGAATTTGCTAAATTTCTTTCTTTTAATGCTCTAAGGACTTACCTTCCCAAGTAAACTTCATTCAACAGAATATCGACTTAAACATTTATAAATTAGAAACTCTTCATAATTTCTAAGGGGGAAAAAGTATTTAAAAAGTATTCTTTTGACGAATTAGAATTATAAAAATAAATTTTTAAATCGTGTTACTAGAGACAAAACATATTTTAAAGCATCATGATAATAATCATAAATCTCATTTAAAAAATCATAAAAATTGGGCAATCGACGTTGAGAAAAACAATATATCAATATCTTTAGCTTTAAAAGTATCATTAAATCGGAGACATATTTAACAATATACAATAATCACCAACCTCATCTAGGCGTAAAGAAAGAATATAAACATGGACGACATTGTAATTTTATAAAAAATTATTGCCATCAATAACTGCAGTAACTATTTTCTGCTGTGATAAAAGTGTCAGATTTGCTGTTAAAGAACAATAGCAGGCTTTTTATTTATATCTGTAAAATAAAAGTGACACTAATGCTATTGGTTAACAGCATCCTATCCTGTGCTTTGATTTATAAGTAGATATGTCATTCGAGAGATAAAGCTCTCAAACATTTACGCTGAACAAATTTAATTTAACTTATGTTCGAATAAATTCAGAAGCAACTTTTTTTTATAATTTCAAGAATCCCGTGACTCAGATTGAAATACATAAAAATCTGATAACCAAACACCTAAATTTGATATTTTAATCTATATTTAAAATAGAATGTCGTTATTAAATATTGTTACAATCCAAAAATACCCTTCAATGAATAATGATTTATGGATAGCATATAACAGAAACTGGGCTTTGTGTAGTGATTTATTACCGGACCTTAAATTCAACGGCAACGCCAACAGTGATTTTAATGAGTTTTTGTGCACCTTAAAATAAATTTAAAGGCCGTGACTGATCATGCAAAATTATAAACTGTTATAAAGTGCTATTGTTTGAAATAAATGAATTCTAAATACGATTGCGTAAGATGTGAAATAATAAGAAATTAAGAATAACACGCAAAACAATATCTTGTATTTTCTTGCTTCAACTGCATACCAATAGAAATGAAGTATATACCATTTTTCGCATTTTAAAAAATGCGAGTTTATAGAATCAATCAACAGGCATAGTCAGCAATTAAAATTATAGATAAAAGTAATATAAAGGGGGCTAAAACCTCTTTTTTATGAAAAATATTACTTTTTACGTATATATATATATGTGTGTGTGTGTGTGTGTGTGTGAGAGAGAGAGAGAGAGAGAGAGAGAGAGAGAGTCTTGTAATATTTCATACTTGTTTATAATAATTTTTCTTAAAAATTTTAACACATTATCTTCTTTCGCTTTGTTTGAATTAAAAAGGAGTTCGATCATAATCACAATCTATAATTTGTAACTAAGTTGCTTTTAAATTGATTGATTTGCTCATTCCTATTTATCATGGTGATTTGAAACGAGTTTGCTAGTGTTTTTTGGTGTAATATTGCAATTGAATTTTGTAATATAAATTTGTGCATCTTAAATAAATAAATAAACAAACAATCATTAAGTACTTGTATGCGTGGGCACAGATAGACTCCGTTAATTTTCACAAAAGTTTTTATTGAGTACATTTAAAATAAAATAACTAAAGCTAATTAAGCATTAAAAATCAAATACTATGTTTTTAAAAGCACGCATAGGTACGTTCACGCATTTTAACCAAAACAATAAAAATGTCATATAGAATTCATTGTGCATTTCAGGAGTAAAAGGTAGTATTTGTAGAAGGTAGTGTATTCCAAAATATAAAAGTAGCCGCGATAGCCAAGTGGTTATGGTCACGTGTTTTTTTTTTTATTCCAATCGTGGATTCGAGCTTTGTTGTCACCAAAGACCCGCCGTGTAGCCGGGCTGATGCACATTTCATCTGTCGAGATTTTAAGTCCTTCCATTGGCGTGGTGTGGATGTTAGGAGAGTGAAGTGCGAGCTCAGATGTCGTCCTCGTCATTTGACCGAGATTCAAAATCACGTAGCAGCCAATAGTACCCGTGTTGTTTCCAGTGGGACGTTAATAAAACCAATCAAAATATTAAAAAAAAAAAAGAAAAGAAAAGAACTATATTTCAGTGTGGCAAATTAGCCACCTGGGTCCTGATACATTTTGCACTTCTTACATTTAAAAACTGTATTATTTTTTCAATGTCGACATTTTTGTGCTCATTAGTAGTTTCTTCGAATAAAATGTCCCCATAGGGGCTGACTGGTAAGAGTAAAAATCATGACCCCGAAGTACTCTAGTGATCGTTTTCTTTCCAATGGGGTTACTATCTTCGATAAAAACGGATAACTCCTTCCCGGGATACCTGAGCGATTCTTCTCTTTTTTTCGATCCTTCTTATCAACATCCCCCCCTTTTCTTCCATCTTTTTTCCATCTAGATCACATTAACACACGTTTTGGTAAAGCTTGGTGTTGTTTGGCTCTTGTGTCTTAAACCCCAATTTTCATTCACACACACACACACACACACACACACATACACACATGGAGGTCAATATTATAGAATTTTATATCATCTGGCAGAGCTTCTTTGGAAGGTTTCACCTAGGGGGAGCTTGAACCTGCAATACATTAATGCTTCTCTGCTTAATTTTATCAAAGCAAGGGTGATGTATTGCGATTGAAACTGAATTTGAGAAACTTTCGGTTCGTTTGAACTGTTATAGTTTTTTTAGCTGTTTATAATCACATCGTCGATTACGCTTATTAACAATGGTCTCTACCCCTTCTTGCATCTTATTCCGATACGGCTGTTTGTAATGCATTTATCGTGGAGTCCACTTTTACCATGTATTTGTTATATTGGTGTATAACATTCAGCTCAGGAAGAAAAACTTATTTGCGCTCTTTTCTGTAGTTTGATCTTTCACAAAACCTGAAATTTCTCATTCTGAAAATGATTTACTCAAAATCCCTATCACCACAAACTTAACAAGTCAATAAGACTTGCATTAATTGACGTAAACCGCAATACCTCTTATAATTTGATGTTTACATTCTAAGATTTTAGATTCGTATAGATTATATTTAGATGTAATTCTGAAAGTTAATTCTAAAGTATGAGTGAATGCAAACACATTTACTGAATAACGTATATGTATTTTACTTATGCGGAAGATCATAAAATAACCTTCCCTTAGATATAATAAAATCGTTATGATAAAAAAATAATTTTTAAAGATGTGCATAAATTATTTCAAGTTTGAATTTTCATAAATTTTTTATACAATGATTCATTCTGTTTTTTAATAAGAAAATTACTCTTACGTTATGAAACTATTTAACTTAAAATTAAAAACACGTTATACTACCCTAAGTGCTGAATATTGCTCATGACATAAGGAAATTAGTTTGAAAAGTTGCATTTACGTACCTGTGGCGGACAATAAGTTAAGAGCACAGGCATAAATTCAAACACTATTTGTAGGAAAGTAAAATGTTCCAGATTGGATTTTTTTTTTTGTAAGAGACTACTTTAAAGATCTCATTATCAAGGGGATAAGCTGCATGTTCAACCATTTTTTACTGATCAAATTTTAAGAGTTATAAAGATTTTTTCTTATATGAATGATTTCCGTATTAATTAAAAATAATATCGGAAGAGTGTAAGTGTAAACAAATTTTTCAAGTTCCATTTTCAATCCATATTTTCGAACTAGTAATATAAAAAAATAAATTGTCGATCCTTCCAAAAGAATCGGTTATTATCCTACTGTAGAATTTCCTTGTAGCGAAAATTTTAAATGGCACTTGTCTTGAAAAACCCTTACTTGTCTGTGTACAAGAGTCTCACGTTTTTACAACTACTTCACGTCTAGGGGGAAATTGTAAACAGTGATTTCCCTCCTACTGTAGAATACCAAACGAGTGACAATGTGAGGATTAACCATGACTGTTGGAAGAATACCAATTATGTTTTTACTGTTTTAAAATGTCATGTTTACAATATCCCTGGCTTTCATTTAACCTTTAGTGAAGTGAAAAAATATTTTTTGACACCCAACGAATCGAACATTTTGTACCTTAAGCAGATGTGTCCCTTATAAAAGGTGCTACTGTGTGTATAACTTTACAACCTTCTTTATATTTGATTAGTCCAAGTCAAATAACTGTGATTCGGCGATATTTTGTGGTCATTTTGATGAAAAGATGAATTTAGATCAAAGATGAATTTAGTTTTAGATTTGTCAATTTTTACAGTCCTGTGACTTCCATTTTATGTTCTGAAATTACATCATCTACTGTACAATCAAGAAAAATTATTTTTTTACTTTCCCCCTCTCACGGTGTCTGTGAGGAGAAATGTATTCTGTTCAATATGCTCCATTAATGAATCTAATTTCTTCTAGAAACTAGTTTTCCATATTTTGAGCAAATTATCGAGATTTTAAAACATTTCCTTGTTGGTGTCAAGCTGTTTTCCTAGTAGTTCTTTATCTTTTTATTTGAGTTCTCTCACTTTTCTTTGGCACCTATGTTGAATTCTTGTTTCTTCCTCTCTCTTTATTCTCATTTTCTTGTTTTTCTCTTCTGCCTCTTTCAAATTTTTGAGAACTTGGTCACTCGTAAGTACTTTTCTGTTTGTAAGGTATTTTTAGACAAATACCAGGTTACTATTTGACAAAGCTGAGACAGTATTTCTGATGGTATTTCTTCTGAAAGAAACTGAAATGTTTGTGACTTGTGATGAATCCTTTTTACTCACTTCAGGATTTTAATTGTGTAAACTCGAACCAAAAGCGATGTACATTTTTCATTCGTTTTTTTTCACCAGGGACTTTTTCCTTCTGTCAAAACAGTGTGTCTTTCGGCATTAGTGTAGCTTGAAATAATCAGTCACTTTGTATCGGCTTAACCGATTCATTCATTTTGATGCGACACATAAATTTTACAAACACTTTACATTACGTATACAAAACATACTGTAACATCCGAGTGAGTGAGTGAAGAAGTTTGATGGCGCGAAAGCAAGATATGACTGTGCTCCCCACATAAGGTGTAACTGAGATCTAGACGTTTTAGAAAATACAAAAAGATAAAAAGGTTGACAACAAGGAGGGTCGAAAATAGAGAAGGATTTCTAGAATATCTCGTGTTTATATAAAGAGAGTAAACCTCATAGGAAAGAAAAAAGATCACTGGGGGTGCCTTGGGTGAATGATGCCCGTACTCACCTTAAGAAGGTAAGCCCCTGAAGACACTATAACATCCGAAGAAAAAAACTTATATAAATATTATCCTGCCATCCTCTCCAATGATTACAAAATTCTTTTCGGCTATATCATCCTTCGTATCATTAAGTACTTCAATACTTGCTATGAAATAACGCCATCTTTTTGTCAAACGAATCACTACGCATGCAAATTGTGTACAGAGTAATTTTTCTCTTCATGGAGAAAACCTTTCAAGATAGTTGAGAATGAAATATTCTTTATTAACTTATGAACACTTGACAAAAGTGCAGTTCTTGAAAATAAAGAAAAATAACACAGGACTTGTCCAGAAATATTCCTCGCGATTTCCTTAATTATAAAAAAAAATGCAAATACCAGTTCTACGAGTAACTAAAATTAGTACCTTAAGCTATGCAATGTACTAAAATTTATCCCTAATTATGGAAAAAAAATTTAAATATTTACAGTACAAAGAAATACCACAAATACCAAATACGTAATATATCAAAAATATATAAAATTTTATGTTCTACCCATAATTTGAGAAATACGTTTTATTATTCTAACGTTATTTATAATTTTAACGGTTATTTATAAATTTTAAGTGCTCAAAATAACAGCATTCAGATGCTGTTTTCCGTTGCAATAAAAAATCTCGTAATTAAATCATTGTAAAAGTAATGTTCATCTTAAAATTCTTGTATTAGCTCCAGTATTTTTCACCAATCACATCAATGGATTATGGTCAATTTCTAGGAGAAACCTATGGTGTTCATTCAGCTAGCACTTTAACTTTTTCATTTCAAAAATAATGGCTGCACACATACTCTTCATAGTGCTATATTTTTGCTCAGCAAGCCAACAGTTTTTGCTCAGAAACATGATGGGATGTTCTTCCCTATCAATTACTTGAGAGAACACATCTATCCAAAGATGTGGGGCATCACACTGCATAACGAATGATTTTTAAAATCAGGGTTGTATAAAACTGGATTTTTAAATAGTTTTTCCTTGATTGTCTCAAATGAATTTGGCAAGAGTTAATCTGTCAACAGTTGATTTTTGATTTCGGCCCTGTAGTAAGTTTGCCGGTGGAGCTGCTATATCAAAAAACATTGTAAATATATCTTCTGTAATGGCCAGATAATCCTAAAAAGGCTCTGACTTGAGTCTTGGTAATGAGTATTACTCTTCTTTGATTTGAACCTTTAATTCACCGAGTGCTCTTACACCTTGACACTAAATATCCTAGACACTACATATAAGCTCGAACAAATTGACGTTTAGAAGGTTTTGTGTGCAACTTTGCAACACTCAGCCAGAGAAAAATGTCTTCCGTATGTTTTAAATAATCACCCCTGGTTTGTAAAAAACTGCTACATTATCTAAATAAGGCACAGAATGCTCTTCACAGATTTCAATAAACCATTTATAAGTAAACTAAAATCATAGATGCATTTTTTAAACCAAAAGGAAGGCGCAATGGCTTGAACGTATTAAAATTTGTTAGATACGCAGCATACCGTTGGGCATTTTTACTCAATAGTATCTTCTAGTAGCCTCTTATCAGGTCCAGAATTGATAGATATTTAGCTGCAGATTCTTTTTTTTTAATCAACCCTTTTATATTAGGCAAGTGGAAATTTTTTTTTTCGTATGATTATATTCAAAAGCCGATAATCAATACAACGTCTTGCTTCCTTGTCTGGAAAAACCCCAATATCAAACAAGAAGTAAGTTAAGATTCTATTGGTACAATGACCTTTTAGAATGATTTCTACGTCAGCTTTTAGGATTTCAGGTAATCGGAGTGAATGTCTATAAAATTTGGCTCAAAGAGATCTCTTGGATTCTAGCTTGATGTCATGTTCAACCAAATTTGTGTAACCAGGTTCAGTTGAAAATGTGTTGGAATATTTTATATCAGTTGGCAAAGTTTAACTTCCAGTTTTCTAGACAAATGAGTTAATAAATTATTATCTTACCATATTTCTCATAATTCAGAATATTCAATCTCTAATTAAAGCTTCCGAATTTCTTCATCCTCCATCCATCATCAGTGATTGAAGGGATATGGGGAGTTACAATCCTCCATATCCCGCCAATCTCTTCGCCACTGACTCTTCAAATTGCTCAATGTCCTTTCAATACATTTAAAGTTGTGATAATGTTAGCTTTTCCTACATTAGTTTAACAGCATTTTTACTACATTAGTTTAACAGCATTTGCTATGGGAAAATCATCTGGTGCGATAGTGGCGTTTAAAGTGTCATAATCTATGCATAGTAATAGATTGCCATTCTTCGGCAAATAAAAATTATAGGATGTGTGGTGTCTGTATCACTCTCTTCTATTAATTCAACATCTAACAACTCTTCTACTAACTTGCCTACTTTTCTCTTCAAAGTTTTCGGAAGTCTTTATGCGAGTATATGAGTCTTCTTTATCTCCATATTAGGCATCAAACGAATCTTGTGTTTTTCGACCTTCGCGCTTTTTCGCTTGCCCATAATTATTGCTTGATGCTTGCTAGTAATCGTAATTATTCTTCTCTTCTGAAGCTCACTTAAATTATTTAAGTTCATCTCGTTATTTATTTCCATCCACTGAAAAGTTACTGAATAATCTTTTTCTGGAACTACTATAACTTCCCAAAAATTTTCTACTTTTTCAAAAATAACTCCAACTGCGATAACTCTTGTCTGGAATTTTCATATTTTACTCACATATTTTGTTCTTTCCCTTCCATCAGGTAACTTGACTTTTGTGGATAATGCTTGATAATATCCATACACACACACAGGTTCTGTCTAGCGAACATAGTACTCATTGCTCGAATCAGAAAAAGTAAATGTACTTTTCCAGGTATGAAACATATTGATGAAGATCTTCTGTTAAAATAATTTGGATAAAATTGCTTTTTTCTCTTGTCAATTATTCTCTGTGCGCAGCGGTTTGTTCCAATTGTAATTTCAGCACTTGCAGATAGAGAAATCTCTTATGACAATGATGAATGAAGCACTGCTAAAGAACCTCGTATCTATAATCTGTACATGAGTTAAAAGAGTGAAATATCTGTGGTGCATTTAGGAATTTCACAATAGGAAAGTATAGAATATATATTTATCCCAATAAGAAAGATAAAATCGTATTATATGATGTAGAATTTGCTTCAGAACTTTGTTGTACCTTTCAACCAAACCATTATTGGCTTAGTTGAAAGATACAACAAACTGGATATCCAGAACAAAAAAAAAAAAATGTTTGAGATCCTAAGCTCTTGTGAAGTTCTTGAGTAAGTTTAGAGATGAAATTTGTCCTTATATAACCTGCGATATCGCTGGGGATACATGTGATGCTTTATTAGAATTTTTCAAGTAAGGCATCACATCTAGACTTCGCAATCAAACTTCTCAATGGACTTCACTTCGGGATCACGAGATTGCTGATCTATCAGACACAGGATATATTTATACTTCCTTGAAAGGGGGAGGGGTTAATTGGTCTTATAACACTGACATTTATTACTTGGAAAGTTAAATCAAGTATTGAGACTGGTTAATATATATCGTACCATTATGCTCAGAATTTTTCATTTGATAATCTCTGGTTGTTTTGCCAAATGTCTCAATATTTTGGAGAAAGTCCAGTCCAACAGAAGGATTAACGAATTCCCTCGGTGGTATTTTGCATACCCATGTGTGCTCCAAATATTGATTCACACATGAGCTAATTTTAACACTTATTGCCTCCTTTATTCTTAGGAAATTTATTGAAGTAGTAGCGTGGAGTTTGTACACCGTTTGTAAACTAGGAAACTTTTTTTTTTAGTAATAGACTTAATTTAATGATAATATTTTCAAATTTGTACAATTATTATTTTCAGTGAGTAATATTTAACCCTAGAATATTAATCACACTGAAGATGTCAAGGAAATACGTCTCTTGCTCCTTCTGCCTACCAAAGAAAAACATCCATATGTCTCAGGTTTTCGAAATCTCTCTTGTCTTTTCTCCCTCTCACTCTTCTGGAGGAAGAAGGAATCAACTTTCTCGCGAAATCCATTGCTCAACAACTATAGTCAGCTCAGTGATTGCTGAACTTTCAACTAGGAAAAAAGAGAGAAATATCTTCGCAGTCTCCCTCTATCCACATCATAGGGATGATTCGTTGCTCCCACAGAAGGAATTTTAAAATACTGAGAAGTATAAAACCTTCTTCTTATAAATAATTATATTTTTTTCAAAAAAAAAATTGCTCCTAGAGTGTATTGTGTCCCCTTAAGACTTTAATGTTTACATACCCCCTTTTTAAATATTTCAGCATGTACTATTTACTTCAACTCTCATATTTATATTACCAGTGAATATTAATTTATTAAACTCATTAATATCACTAATTAGTTTTTTTTTTTTTTTTTTTGATTTTTACTTTATAGATAATCAGGCTGATCAGTAGATTTCAGTATTAGAACACACTATGGTCATATTAAGCAATATATATTTTAAGTGTATTTAGTCATCATCAATTCTCGTCACACCCAAATGGTGCATGAGGCCACAGCGGCTGCGAGCCATTCAATCTGATCAAACACTGCCTCCGGAGCACTTCTCCAACATGGCCATCCAAAAGAATTCCTTTATTCTATAGCCCTACGGTGTCATGAGCCCTTGATCTTTTTCTCTTTATCTTTCTATTTGTCACCCATATCAACGCAGTTCTTGTGCTATCATATGATGCCATTCTAAATACGAGTCCAACGTCGGTTTTTTAAATTTGAGCGGAATTAGATTTTGTTGTAATGATAGATTTCTGTTGTACCATTTAAAATTTTATCTGCCCAGTGTATTTTAAGAATCTTTTTGAGGCACGTAGTTTGAAAGGCATTTAATTTCTGTTCATTTGAATTAGAAAGTTTCCAAATCTCACTTGCATAAGGAAGGATCGCGAACACTGTTGTATTGAATCCATGTTCGAGGGTTGGGTTTTTGTCAACCTCCGATCGTGCCACTAAGCAACCAGACAAATGGTAGGAAATGGGGAAGCGCAGTGGAGCGATTGCACATCTCTCTAACTATAACATCTGCTATTATCAACACCATCCCGCTATTTTAAGCTGGGCTGTAGGCACTTAAAATATATCGAACACTTGATGCTCCCGCCAACGTATGTTGCGTAGTATAATTCGCTTTCTTCTAGCAGAAAAAAAATGTGGCAGAAATTAACCGAAAAATTAGAAGAGCATTCAGGAAAACTTTATGAGTGTTGTTGTTATGCTTGAATAGAGTAGACAGTTTAAAGACGGGTGAACCAACGTTCACAATGAAAGGAATATGGATGCAAGTCTGTTAAAAAAAAAAACTTCAACAGCAGGAATGCTATTGCTGATGGGTTTTTTTGGAGCCAAAAACCAGTCTTGCTTGTTGAGTTTATGGGACCAAAGACTCTGATCAATGAAGCTGTTTATTATCAGACTTTACGAAGGTTGCGAAGGGAAAGCCAAAACTTACAGACCAATGAGGAGTTTCGAGACAAAGTACAGGTCCATCTAACATCCCTGGTGGCAACATTCTTCAAAAAGGGGATAAGAAAGCTCGTGCAGCGATATGACAAATGCCGGAATCTTCACGGTGATTAAGTTGAAAAGTCACAATGTTTATGCTTAACCTTGGTAATTAATTCCTTTAGTTCTATCCTTTTGTCTTTTTTTATGTTCCACCGTTGGTAAAAAAAAAAAAAAAAAACTGGCCATCGTAATTTTAGCTTAAAGAAAATAATTGTGGTATACAAAAATATACATTACTCTGAATGAATGTTGGGTTTTTCTAATTCTAGTTTTTAACTCTTTATTTATGTATTTAATTATATAATTTTAAACCAAATTATATTTATTTAATAAATCTATTAATTAATAATTATGTGTTCCTAATCTGTCGTACAGATTTGAAAGAATCCCTGTTGGTTTCTCTCTCTGTCCTTTATACAAATCTACACCATTATATCACTCCAAAATTTTATAATATGCTTTGCTAATGTGTGATAGGAATCGTAAACATATTCTCGCAAAAAAAATTGTTTTTTGAAATTTAATTTGGGTGATATTTTTCGATTTTCTCCTTTTACTTTTCATATTCTGCAGTAGATGAAACAATTTTTTCAAACTTTTCCAGTTCAATGGCTTCTTATTTTAATGGATTTTTAACCTTGTCGGATTTTTTGAAATTAATTTAAAAATAATGGAGCGCCTCATTAGTTTTTGTTCCAGACGAAAAATCCAATATAAAACTGATTGTTAATTGTTGGTTTTTTTTAACTTTTTTTTCTTAAATACAAATACACTCTTTTGATAGACCCTTTTCCTCACCCGATAAAAATGATGGCGATGCTTTGAAGGATTTTAAAAAAAAATATTTTTCTAAACTCAGAAACTCTCAAAGTGTTGTTTCAAACAGGTTATCATCTGCTGTGTTGTGAGTAATAATTACGCACAATCACGCGTCTTATTTTATAATGAAAATTTTTGCCCATTGGTATCAAACACATAAAGAGTTGAAATAAAATATTGCAGTTTTATTTTTGAGTCGCGAGACAAACGGTTTAACAGAGGTCTCGAAAATATGCGACTGAGAAGGTATGTTTGTGCCCTTTGCCTTCAATTTGTTTGTCTCCTTTAACTTTAATAAACTAAGTGTTTTAGAAATGTCGACCCTTCCTTCCCACCAAACAACATTACAAAGTGGCACGTAGTATGGAAGAATTCAATCAGCTCAGTTCTACAATTATAACTTTCGAAAGGTCAAGAAACTCTGGGAGAAATATATAACGCTGGATGGTGATTATGTAGATAAGTCTTAAGAATAATGAATAAAAATTCAGTTTAAATCTCTTTTATTTTTAATAATAATTAAAACCTTACGATACTGCGATTACTTCCGTCTGCGGCTTCCTGAAAACAATTCGACATCAATATCAGATATACAGATATCGCAATAATTTCTTAATAAGAATTAAACCTTAACGATACCTCCATACAATTAATTACTCTGGTCATTTAGCCAGTTAGTTCATAAATAACCTCATGGGGTCCCTCATCTTGAAAAGAGTTCCCTTCCATGGAGCTTATTATATGCATATTTAATTCAATTGAAAACACTAACAAATTATCGTGCATCGCAAAGTATCGTACGGGACTTACATAAGAAAGTATGAAACACATTACAAAAAGAAAAAAACAAAAAAGCAAAATTTAAAGAGTTATGAAGGATTACGCTTATTTACAAAGAATTTGCAATGAATTTACAAAAAGAGTCAAAGACACTTCTTTTGGAAACAAGCTGGTGAATTAAATCCTGATATCTTTAAATGCCAATTAATCCTGATATCTTTAAATGCCAATTTTAGGGTCTCTCTTTCTCTGACAAATTTAGAACATAGAAGAAGCTTATGTTCCGCATTCTCCTCGCCACAGGAAGTTGCTGGATCCAAATTAAATCTGTTTAGGTAACTTTTAACGTTTCCATGACAGTAAGGAATGAAGTCATTTTGTAATTGGTAAAAAAAATTATGGCATGACAATCTAATTCTAACGGAAGGTAAAAATCGGTTAAGCTCTCTTTATTTGAACTGACGTATTCTCGGTTCCACGGCTCCACCACACTTTCTCTCATGATCTTCTTATAAAAAGATTTAGGGATATTAGCAGCAATGTCAATTTCGAGTTTGGTGGCAGTCGTTGCAAGAAAATCTGCCCACTCATTTCCAAAAATATCTGTGTGTCCACGAATAAATGAAAAGGCAACCGAGATACTATATGCATATTAAATAATTAAGGAATCATAAGATACTAAGATACAATATGAATTTCTAGATGTGTCTCACTAAATAAATAATAATTAATTAATTGATTACTTAAATTTTACTCCGGTTTTATTAGGTTATTAGTAAACTACTGTATTTTCACCTTGAAAAGGTTTCCAACTCGTGGAATAAAGAGTATACTTGCAACCTGAAGAATTCTACGTAAATCTTTATGGTACAAATTACTTATATATATTAAAAACATACAAATGGAGTAAAAGAGCATTTCTAAAACTTCTTAGTAAAAAAAAAAAAAATCAAATATTTGTTTGAAATAACTCTGATTAAAAACAGAAAGAAAATATTTAAAAAAAGGGGGATTGGGGGAGTGAAGAAGAGGCCAAACCATACAGGGCGAACAAATCCTCACAACATTTCAAAAACCCCGAGAAAGCTGACGCTTTTTAACTCCTAAACGAAATTCCATCTCGTTGATTTTCTGGAACATACAGAAATCGAAAATCGCTTCGAATGGTAATTTATTTTCCCGTTCGCATGCATTAACTGCGCTGTGTTCTACGTCTTCCTCGTTGCTTGAAAGCCGAATTTGCATTAGACAAACATTCGTGCATCTTCTAACCGCCTGACATGCGTTTCCGATGTGATTTTCCTACTTCTTTTTCTTTGTTTTTTTCATCTCCATTCTGTTTGATCGCATTTCATTCGATGAATATGCATTTGCTTTGTGTACAATTCCTGTGAGGTTTCACGAAATGGTTCTGGAGTTCGCTTCCAGAGATGAAAGGAAACTGGTCTCGACGTAATTTTTCTCTCTTCCCTTCACTTTATCCTGTATCGTTGGCGGTATTTGCCAGTTATGCGTTTGCCTTGTACCATAATAACACTCACTTGCCAAAAAGGTCAGGAGATTTTTCACCTCGCTAAAAAGTTGCTGTTATTTTAAGCTGAATATGCTTATTTTGAGAGAAAAAATATATATTTTTCGAGTTTTGTTGAAGAAAGTTAAAATCTTATTGATGTAGATTTTTAATGGAATTTATCAAACCGGTGACCAATAACAATCGTCCTTACTTTAAAGAAATTAAGTTCGAATTACGTTTGGGGTAATTTTAATGCATACTTTAATGTTCGGATGGAATATTAAGTAATTACAATATTTTAGCATTGTTTATAATATTAAATATCATTTTATTTATTTTTGTTTTCTAGCTTACTATTGATTTGAAGGGCTTTCTAAATAAACGTTCTTGAGAAGATACATTACATCTTTATTTTTCCTACCGGAATTCAAAAACAGTACTAACACATTGAAATATATTCACTTTATATCTTTATTATACAGGGCTCTAAAAAGATTTTGAAATCTGTTTATGTTTTCTAAAGTTGAATAACTTTTTAATAATTTTTTCATTTTTTGCTTTTTCCCTTCCTTTTCAATATTTTAGTACATTTTTAAAATTTTCAGAAAACAGATAGAATCATAAAATAAATTTTTTAGAATTATTTTTTAGCATTTATAGAAAAAAGTGCAAAAAATTCTTCATCATATTTATCCACTTTTGACCATCAAATGAACGCCTAATTTCTTTAAAATTTGTATTTTCTATGAAATTTACGTTTGAGGGAAAAAATGCCTTAAAAAATAGTGTACCCCCCCCCTGAGAAAAACAGACTATCCACGCCTGTTTTTAGAAAGAAATTCAGAATGCATTTACTTGCCTATTCTTCATTTTTTGGAATTTCGTAAGAAATAATTAGCTTTTAGTTATTTGAATTTGAGATTGATAAGAATGAATTAGAATGAGAAGGATTTTCGAAAACAATCATAATTTCTTGTTCAAAAGGTTACTCCTTAGGCTCAAAAATTATTCAAATACGAAAGTAGATCTTCGTAATTATCCATAAAATATACTACCACGAATCTCGCAGTACGACTTTTGTCTACAAAACGAGAGTTATCAAGTTCAAAACCCAGTACTGACAACATTAAAGAGTTGCATTAAAATTTTGTTCGATTTTTTTTCTGTTTTCCATTCTAATTTCGCAAGCATTCCGGAATATTCCTTATGTTTCCAAAGCTGAATTCTGGAATATTCTATTGTAATAAATAAAGAAATGCATTTTCAGTATGAGGTAGCCCTTCAGCCAAGTGTAGTTGCTCTTAGTTTGTTAATAAATCTACGATAATAGGATATCTGTTGTGCGTTAATTTAATCGTGCGCCAAAGTCACGTGACAATGTGTACAAAAAGACAAATGCATTCCCTCCCCCAAGATTTTTTCCTGAAAATTAAAATATTTCAGGATAATTATTTTATTGTACTATTATAAATAGTCTGAATTTTAAACATTAGAACTTTTTTCCCTCGAGCTTAATTTTTTTTCTCATCACGAAGAGAAAGAAGAATTTCAGCTCACCTTATTCCTGTGAAAAGAATAGAGAAATCTTTACCGTCTCTGAAAGAGTGTCCCTGATTCAGTGTTTGTAGATGAACAGAGGAGATTGCATTCCTCTCCCCAAAAATACAAATTTTATTCTCATGTTATCTTAATTATTTTTCTTAAATGATCTTTATTTTTTAAATTTTTATAACCTTATAAAATTATATCACTTCTTGAAAAGTTTTAAATAGGAGAAATAAAAATGATATAACGCATTTCTTACATTTTGCCAAGTGGTAATTCTAAACTAAAAAGTTGCTACTGTCGCGACAATGACGATAAGTATCGCCCAAAATTATTTTCCGAGTACGAAACCGATTACGATCGTTACTTTATAGTTAAAAACAACTCATATTGAAATTTACTTCTAACCTTATTTCCGAGATATAATTATTTCTTTCGATATATATATGTCAATAATTTTTCTTTCAAAATAATTCACCACGCATCAAAAACAGGATAGAATAATCAAGTTTATTCGAATTGTTTAATATATATACAGACGCACATAAATTACAATATATACAATGGAATTTTTCTTTCAATATAAATACTTCTTTGCAGTATAAGCAACACATGACACCTAAAATGTACTAGTTCATTATAAAGAATTACCACACAATCTTGACGCTTATATTAGCGTCTTTTACATCTATTAAACAAATACATATAATATACACTTATAATAAAGTTAGAGGAACATTGACGTGTTGAATGCTTTTGTACTGCCACATTTTTGCGCTGAAACCGTGATCATTAAGAAAATTCCTTCTTTTTTTAAACATGTGAAAGATACAGTACTAGTTTCATAATTGAATCATACGAAAAAACGTTCTATACTTTTCATGTTCAGTACCCCCTCTGTAATCCTCCACTTATCTTTCCGGCCTTGCCAGTATTCCGGGTTGTTACTCAAGTTAATAAGTCCCTGCTGCAATGGAATCATACAGGCTATCAATTCATAAGTTGTATTTTTTTGTAATTTTAGTTATTTCGTGCGTTTGACAATTTATTTGAGTGTATTGTATTAAATTATATACAATAATAAACGCTTTTTTTTCTATTTAAATGTGTTATTTTTAGCGATTTTCAAATAATCCGGCATTTTCCATAGACCGGCAGTGTTCTGGTCGGATTACCCAGAGAGTACCCTAAATTTGAATTTTTCACCGAAATCGTAATCTACGATGAAAAATTCAATACCTTTCAAGTATGCAATAGAACCTCGTTAAGTTTCGTCCCAGCATCTTCGAATAACCCTAATCGGTCAACACGAAGGATTTTTTTTTAAAATTGAGAATAAATTTCCTCCACTTATTTTGTAGAATTATTTTCTTATTTTCTTTACTGGAATCTTGCGACAGTTGGGCACGTATGAAATGGGAGAAAAGGAAGGATGTGGGAGTACTGCGCTAAGTTAATAAAACTTTAGTTACATCTCTTGTCACAGAAGCAAAAGGCATATGGTGTCCCAATATTCGAATGGAAATTGAAATACAGAAACTTAAAGCATGCTCCTCTGTTGCTTAAGAAATAAGTATCATTATCTTCAATAAATATGGTTCATACTCGATTTGTTTCAATATTAAGATGAGTTTCTGTAATCGTAATTCATTTTATTTTATGTTCTCCGGTAAACTTGGATTTTCAATAACTGAGACCGGATCCGATCCCAATTAATGCGACTTTAATGAGGTTTCGCTGTACGTGAAAAACAGTTTTCTTAAGTTTAATATTTTTACTATTCCTTTTAATGTGTCAGTTGTTTCAATAGACAATGACACATCCAAAGTATGAAAAACAAAAACACAATTTTTTATATCATTCAAGTAAGAAAATTATTTATATCAAATGAAAAACAAACCATATTTGAATCTTTTTGCCCACATATTGGTATGTTAAAAAATCCATTTGAAAAGAATGCCATTTAAAATATGACAAAATAGCAAAGTATTTACGAATAGCTTGTGACAAACAAAAAATTAGAAATTTTCAAATAAAAAGCTTTTTCATACAAGCTAAATTGTTTTGCAATGTAGTTTGTAAAATTTATCAAACAAAATTGTTTAAAAAAAAAAAAAAAAAAACAATCACACATGCTTTGTAAATGTAACATCCTTCTTTTAAAGTGGGAGTATCTTTTATATTCTTATTTTCGTTATAAATTTTTAAATATAAATATTAAATCAACTCAACATATCTGTAAGATGTGAGATATTTGTGTGCATAGTTTTTATTATTAAATGTGTAAAAAAAAAAAAATTAGGAAAGAAGAGGAGATGCATTTTATTGCACTTCTTTTTAGTAATAGTGATACTTAATTATTTAATATTAATCAGTAAATCCCTCCTCTTTTCAAAGACATTGCAATATAACAGGCTGAATTGCTTATCCAATACGTTGCTGTATGTATCTACAGTTTCATTTTGCTTTTAATTATATTAATTCAAATTCATTACTTAAACAGACATATCTTATTGTATTAATTTCAGGCTTCTCATCTTAGAATTTTTTCAAAAATAAATAAAACCATTATATTTTACCACTTAACCTATAAATTTTTCTTAATATACAATGATTTTAAAATCGCTCAAAATAAATATTTTTTTTTCTCCACAATTCTTCAAGTAAAAGTACATTTAATGTGTGATATTGTGTCAATTTGTTACAAAATAATTTTCAGTGAAAAAGTTTCTAAATCCCTCCTTTTGAAAAAAAGCCTTTAAAACCGTTCAGGACTGTGATCACATAGATATGATCACGCGATTCTTCCTTCGTGGCCCAAGGAATCATGTATGTGACAATCTTTTTCCGAGTCTTGCGGCACGTGATCACACTGGTGTGATTTCAAATAAGAACTTTTATGTTTTGAATTATTAAATTTTTTGTATGATATTTTTGTTTAATTTTTTATAGTATTTTATTATTTACATTATATTTTATTTCATTTATTAATTATATTTTATTACATTTTATCTATTTAATATTTTTGTCATATTTTTTTCTAAAATCAACGTATTTAATTGCAGTAATGATTTTACGTGAATTTTTAAATGAAATCTAGCTAAACGGGGTAAATTGCTCGGTCCCTTGCGACGCATTCTTTAGGAGTGCGTGCCCTGGGGGGAGGGCTTTTTTCCCCCGCCATTCCTGAATAGGTTAAAAATATTTATATTTTACGTATTTAATTTTTTAAGATTACAAATGCCCGTCATGGTTTTATAGTAATTAAGAACACTACCTTTTATTATTACTTAATAAATAAAAAGCCTGGAACTCCTTTTTTTAAGAGGTAAAAAACTTGGACAGTATGATTCCCTGCACCAAAAAATAGCTGTTTATTTCACTTTTTTAACAATGTTGATACAATGTGGATACTAAATACAGATTAAATGTATCACTGGCTATTAATATATTAAAGAAATTGTTACGCTTATACATATATATATATAAAAAAGGCAAATGCTGCGAATTCTCTTAAAGCTTAAAAAAAATACAATTCAAAATTGATTGTTCTAAGGAAACTTGAAAACTGTACTAAGGAGCTAAAATTCTAAAATTATTTCTATGACGTAAAGACATTGTATCTTAAAATGGAATAGCAACTTACGTAATGATCAATAATTTAATTCAGGAAATTTTAGGCATTTTTAGAGGAACATAAACCCCGATTGAATTTTTAAGAAAATTTATAAATATTTCCTTTAAAATCAACTTGATTAATGAATCTATACAAAGAAAGAAAAACTCCACATCTCAAAGTCACATGAAGTATATTAGGCTAGAAATGCAGTCCTAAATGAATTGAGAATTTGCAGATGAATTTTTTTTTATTTAAATCAGTATTCCATTCGCGTTTGTCAAAATAATTATACGATACTAGTAATAACAATAATGTTAGATTATCGTTCAATTTATAAAATTCTCAACTTTGGAAATTGTAAGATTCTATTTTGAAGTTGTTTTTAAGTCAAGTCTATATAATATATACTTCGATACCCCAAGATCATTGTTATTGCTCCAATAGAATACGAATGCGTTTTTAATTTTCTGTTTGATCGATGCTTCTGCCAACTAAGATCGATTTGAATGAAAGAATTTGAAAGTAATAAGAATAATGAGGCAAAAGTTAAAGAAACAATTTGCAAAAGCAAATTCGTATAATTGAATTGTCTGGAACATATCTTTGTTAAATTGGTTATAAACCAATGTAGCTGCATTAAGTAACAAGTAATTTTGTGCGGCCTTGCATTTAAAATTTTTTTTCCCTTCCTTATTTCTCAATGGATTGCATCGCTCAAATATTTAGGTGGAATTTGAAGAAGTCTAGAAAACGAGATTTCAATGAGTTCATATTTTCTCTTTTCGTTATTAATGTTTTGTAACAGTTTGCAACTATCATAAGAATTTACTTATATTTGGTTCGAACGAACTATTGATATTTGAGCTGTTATTTTACTTAGACACCAAAATATCTTAGTATTGGCTATAATTTTCTAGTTCTCTCATATTATTAAATACAACTAATTACATTTCTATTGTAATAAGTAATGTAATTTATAGTGAAAGGATTTGTTTGGAAACGTCTGAAATGAAGTAATTTGAAATATTAAATGTGTGTGTTTCTTCAACAGTTGTTAAAACTACTAAGTTTCGGTATAAGATTTTGGTTAAAATCACCTGTTTATAGAAATGTTTAAGCATTCCTAAAATCTCCTGATATTATAATACAACACTTAATTTTTAAAAGATGTATTTAATTTCATTTCAGAACAACTGATTAGTAGAGAGAGAACAACTTAATGAAACAAAGAAATAATTTTTAAATGCATTACCATGACAAGCGTTAATTGGAATGTTGATTCAAACAGAAAATACTTTTTGATCTCCTAAATACTTCCAGTATCATCCTTTACATGAAGAAAACACATACTTCTGTTTTTTCTCTTGTACTTTTCTGCAACAGGAAGTGACGCCATTTCATCGCGCAGAAGTGTTAAAAAGGACACTGGCTTCAATTTGAAACATGTAGTACTTTAACAATTTCTTACAATGAATTTAAAAAAATAAACCGAACTAATAAATCATTGACGACCACAATCTTATTTTTTTCCAAGAACCAACCTCTCCCACTAAATTTCATCTACAAGCTACTTGAGTTGTAGGTTAAAATACTTTTCAAGGTAAGCAACTGAAAGAAAAAAAAAATAACAGTTTTTGATCAGAAGTAACTGAAATCTTTCTGAACCATCTATTCTGGAAGTGTTGAAGGTCACGGGTCTATCCCCGTAGACAAACGAATAAATCAACAGATATAATCACTTTCGAATTGTGACTGAGATTACTTATTCTCCGTGCCCCGGACAACCTTTCTGGACATGGAGCAACATCATTCAACCGTAATTGTAGGTGTTGGAAATAAGCAGTCAGGTAGTTAATTTTAAGTGCCACGTGGGGTTATAAATAACGTGGCTTTTGTTTTCCCGTGGTGGGACATTGCTAAAATCTATATGGATCGTCATTTTTCACCTATTGCTGCGAGTGGTGATTTTTGAGTAGGAGGAGGTATATTATTTTTTGAAAATGAAATATAAGGAAAAAAAGAAGCTTAACAAGATTCGTCGAATCACATGAAGGAAGATGGAAATTACAAAGGTACATAATTTACAAAGTTTCTCAAACAGAAAATTCACGTACTACCTCGCGATTACTTATGATTTATAGTTACATGATAAGACTTTTGTATAAATCAAAACTGAAATTGGAATTCATAACTACAGATTTATTGTGATAAAATTAGAGGTAAGAGCAAAATTTCAACGTGTATTAAAATAGCTTGAATGTTGCTTGATCTATTGATAAAGAGTTGTTTGTTTTTAGTTCATTGATAAGGAGATGGGCTTTTATTAGTAAATTCAAAATGGGGGGGATAGCAGGGGAAAAAATTTGAAATTACAAGAGTCTTTTATCTTGGTTATATAAAAAGGCACTAAAAATACATTGTATGTAAAATTCTTAAATAATAAAAAAAAAAATTCACATAAAATAATTTTTGCGTCGACAAGTATTGAAAATTTTAGCTGTTCACAGAAAAAATCAGTAGGAGTAATTTACAGTCTGTGTCGTAAATAAAAAAAAATTTTGTATTATTCCTTTATCCTCATATTTCTTTTTTTAAAAAAAATTCATTGAAATGCCTTATAATTACTTTCAGTTTTGATACCATATATTTATATTCAATGTTATTTTTGCTTATCTGTAACATTAATTGAAAAACGAAATATCACAATACAACAAAAAGAAATTTATCTTTTTGGTTAACTTATTTTTCTGATAAAATGAAAATGTCAGAAAAATCAAATGTGAGATATATAATATCTGACATTTAATTATTATAAATGGAAGTCAACTTAAAAAAATTTGAGTTTTCTAAAAGGCTTTTCAATATTTTTTGTATGACAATAGCAAGATGTTCATGTTTTCAGCTTTCTCTAGATTTTCCACAATCAAATTTAGTTCTAAGAACGGATTTTCTACTTCAAACTTTGATATAATATGTTCAATTCTTTTTACGCCATTTTTGAATATTATGCTTAGTATCTTTCACCATTATTAATCCCACATATTATGGGCACTCTTCAGAGACCTGTCAAAAAAATTTCTAATTTTTTTAGATAAACCCGAATGACAATATAATGAAGCATACAGATGCAAGTGTCGGTTGGATTCTATTTCAGCCTTTCACCCTTAAGAAAGAAAATGGCGTGAAATTGAGCCAAATTCTGGCTCTTTTCACATCTTCCTTCGCATTTGAAAACACGCTGTCGCCAAGGGTGAGGGACTAAAATAGGATTTTACCCCAAGTGCCGGTAGAAAAGGTGGGAAAAAAATCAGAAAATTGCACTACACATGAATTTATTTTCAAAATGACCAGCCCAGTTTCACAAGTTAGGAATAGGAAAAATGTATTTGCACGTTTAAATTGAGAAGTTCCACAAAAGATAGTTCTGGTTTTAAAACCATTCACATGAGTTTTAAGAATAGAAGTATTAAGCGAAGGTTCAATACTGGCATCGGCGTAGTGTGTCGAACAGACCGTCAATATATATATATATATCTTAAACTTGATCCATTACTTCCTATCACAGTTAATAGACAGAATATATATGTGTATACACGAAATCACTACGAAATATCTGACTAATGGATCGATACGAAATTTTATGCTCAGTAGTTCTAAATTCCTTCAAATATGATGAAGGATATTTCGGTTGTACTTATACTTCATGCACAAGACAGTTAACTTTGGTGTGTTAATAAATCGGTTTTTAAATTTGAGTGTATAAAATGAACTCGTTCAACAAAACGTTAGTCCTCCTATGAATTCATTTTTTTCACATAGCCATTTTTTTTTTTTACCGAACCGCCGATGCAACTTGAAACAGATTCGTAAATCTGAAATAGAGTTCTGGATTTCAGTATTTTAGATTAGATTAGTGCACATTCCCGAAAAAAAACATTAGCCTTTTGACTAGGCCGAAAAGTTGACTAAATTTCATCAACAATTTCTCTTTAAAAAACACAATTGCACTCGGATACTTTACTCAAGATAAGTTCACATTCAACCTTTCGTTGGCGAATCTTTTGGCGACGGTGAACTTACTGGATCGTTCCTAACTGGTAGAGGTGGTAAAGGTCCACTACTGGTCAATCTGTGAAATGCGGATTCAGCATTCGTAAGGGCAGGTAGGTTATAAGGAGTAAAGCGATGTGCCTTTGGGCTTTTGACCAGCGCATTGTTTCCACCATTGGCGAAAATTGTAGGATCTTGATTGCCAACTAACCCATCTTGAAGACTGTCCATCAATAGTCGGTTGTGTCCAAGTTGGGCATGGAGCTGTCTCATCGCTGCAAGATGGGCGCTATCCGTTGGTGGAAACAGAGCTCCCATTTGCTGTTGGGCAGTAGGATTCGGCATCAGGAAAGGTAAATGTCCCATCAATCCTGTATAGAAGGACGGAGGGTAAGGTAGAGGTAAATATTTTTGGAGGTTTTCCAACCCTCCAAGATCACCACCGCCAAAGAGTTTTTCATGCATCATTCTTTGCTCAGCCGTGGATGCTGAAGAGCCTGGGGATGTTGAGCCAGCTGGGGAAGTTGGTGAACCTCTAGGAATGCTAGAATCAAACATTCGCAGGGAGTTATTTCCAGGGGAATGGTGTGATTGATGGTGGCCATTGACAAGAGTTTGAGGCTCCATATCATCTAACAAAAAATAAGAAATAAATAAAAAAAATTACATTCCTTAGTAAAAAAACAACTAAACATCGCAAAAGAAATCTTAACAACACTAAACAATATTCAGAATAATGGAAAGTAATATATTCTTTAAAATAAATATTTACCACAATATGTTTACTTATTATGATTGAAAAACATTGTGTCAGGAAAATTTATAGTTTTGTAGTCATTCATCACTAACCATGAAATAAATTGTTTAATATTAATAAATTATAAACCAACAAGTTGTGTTTGATGTAAAAAAAAAATCCTTCGCTATTTCATTCGCTATTCAGTTCGCAAATTTAGAAGGAAAAAAAATTAAAATCACCATTAAAATACCAAAAAAATTAAAAAAAACCTTCTTAGTTAAATAATCTATTTAGTTAAATTTAACTGGAAATTAAATGAAACTTACACATATTCATTGTATTTAGAAGTCTTTATTTCAATCTATAATGCCTATTATATCAATCATATTTTTATTCACTAATTTTTTATGAATGCCATATGACTTATATTAATTCAATCTCAGTTTATTTACATAGCATTTGTGAAACCTGGTACTAACTGAAAGTTGAATCGGAAAAATATTTCTGCGTTTAATAATTAATTTTCTAACTTTATGATTCGATTCCTAAATAGCGGCAAACACAATTAGTATATTTTTCCTATATTCATGATGAGTTTTTTTTTTTTAAAAAAAAGCATAAAAAATTAATATTTTTTAGTTCCCATTATTTGTTTATTGAAAACTCCGGTTTCCATGGATTTCAAATTTAGAATATCCTGCAGAAAATGAGTTAATAATTGTTTGACTTCCAACAAAGTCTTCATTAATAATTCAATGATCAGTTAAAGTTCTCTAAAGCTCATTGTAATGATAAATACATCTATAGTGCACTAAATTTCGCATCTTTTTTTTTCCCTTCGTGAAATGAAGTAAATTCTTTGGTTCGCTATTCAGAGGATCCAATCGATCCTAAATAAAAATTGGAAGTCACTCTTGTATCGCGTGATACACCAACGATCCGCCCCTCGCACCATTGTGAGACTGACAAGACTAGAAATTGGTTGAAAACTGTTCTCCAATAACACAAAACCCAATAAAAGCGCAATCAACATCAACTGGGCAAACGAAATCTCTCACCATTTAATATTCCACGCTGGCAACATCTTCAGTCACCATTAAAACTGAATACATTTTGCGCCATTTGAAGAAACAGTCGTTACGTTTGTGCCTTATGCAAATCTTTCTGCAACACCACTGCTACCGCTGACGCTTTTAAGTGCTGCATTCACGCGATTGATGTAATAAATAGCTTTCCATTGTAGAGCAGAGAATGGCAGTTCTAAGTGCCAACGTTCGACCGCAAGTCAACTCATCAATTATTCCTGGCTCTGCCATTTGTGCTAGGTTCGTCTTTAGAGGTGTTGTTAGTCCTGGGTGGTACGGTGCGTGGTCCCAGGACACGTTTCTGTGAACACCAATTGAAAGAGAAGTTTTAATCGTATTCGGAACAATACGAGTGAAACGATTCGTTGTTCCTTTTTGATGGACTTTAATGGTTGATGGAACCTGTCGGTGTCGTCATTTCGAATTCATGATATTTCCACCGAAAGGGGGAACTGGAAATTTTTCTTGCTATAAATTATAGCCATTTCGGGGATTCATATTAAGTTGAACCGTAACTCGATGAAAAATAAAAAGTATATATCGTTTATTTGACTGAATGATAACATAACCAAATTGCTATTAGGGAGAAAAAAAAATGTAATAGCATTGATTGCTTCATGGATATGCATCTGAGCCAGTCACAAATATTACTGTAGAAGTGCTTTTCGTAATGGAACTCAAATTTAGTAGATATACGGTTTCCAATTTAATTTAAGGCAGTTATTCACAGAATGGTTCTATTTATTTTGAAATAACATTAAACAATACAAAAAAAAATGTCCCCCCCTGAAGAATGTTGATGAATGGTGTGACATATGAAAGCTCATTATTTTGAATTTTTAATACAGTACTTCCTCTATAATTCAGCATTTTCACCAATCCAATCCTGCCTGACATCCGGCATTTTTACACAAGCTGACACGTCATAGAAATTATTTCGTGTCTTCTATTTTAATGAAACAATATAGCCTATCCATACAGAACAGTACATTTTTTGTAGTTTTGGCCATCTTGGTTCTATATTCGTGTACACTTTATTAAATTTTTTTCAATAACATATATCTTTTGCTGCTTAGATGGGTAATTTTTAGTGATTTTTCCAGTTATCAGGCAGTGCTTTGGTTCGATATCTTCCGGATTACCTACAGAGTACTGTATATCGAATGAAAGGATTGATAATTTTTTATAACTTGTGACAACAGCTATTGGATTCCGATTTCAATATAATATAGTATAAAAATGTTTAATAAAGAATGCGTACAGCATAACGACAAAATAATGTCTACTTACTTTTGAAGATGACACATTGCATAAAAATGGGAATTTAATTACTGTTAATTTTTATGTACAAAATTCTAAAAAAAATGTTACATTTTTACAGTTTTTCTTTTAATAATGTGATTTTTTTAGTATAAATTTACAATAATATACATACATTTAGAATGTCGTCGATTTTTCAATTATTCCAAATAATATGACAAAGCTCATTATTCTCTCAAATATTAATTTTAATGGATGATTACATTGGAATATACTAATGGTATTATTATAGTATTTTACACAAATATATATAATTATTAAACTATTACTAATTTTAAAATGTTCACTACAGATTTAGTATAGATTATTAAACGTAGCACCATCGTGTTTAAATAATAGTGTTACTATAATATTATTAATTTTGGAACATGGTCAATTTTTCAATTATTCCAAATAATATGATAAAGCTCATTATTAGCTGAAATATTTATTTTAATGGGTGATATAACACAATATTACTACTGTTTCCCTCTGCTGATTGATGAAAAGCATTGCTTTATAGAATATATTTAATTAATTCTGTAGATTCCTGGTAATGTAACCAAAACCGCAATTTCTGTGTGCGCATTACTGTAGACTATAGAGGATATATCTGAACTTATTAAAGAAGTATGCTGAAATAAAGTACAAAACAACGGAAATATTCTAGGATGAATTCTTAGTTAAGCAAATAAAAAATGCAAATGTATATTCACAAGTAGCATTATTTTTAAAAAAATGTTAAGCTGAAGTAAAGACAAGTAGTGAACCAGTTAATTTTTAATCGTACATTTTTTTGATGATTCTGAGTTTCATCGTCAATAAATGACAACGCGGCCTCTAAAATTATCTATATTTGAGGAATCCACTGTTGTCCTACATAGTTCGATGAATTAAATGTGTGTGATATGCGCTTAAAATTATATTAATTATTTATCTATAGTAATTCCGTTATGTCATTAATTTTATGTAATTTTTGACACTAATGTAGTGAAACGTGGAACAAACTTGACTTTACCTTCGAATAATATTTAGTATAAAAAGCTTACAAGAAAAAAAAAATCGAATAATTGGATCATTCCATTCTTATTCTATCATTTTAATAGTCTTCTTCTATTCTGAGAGTCCGATTTTTAAGGAATAAATTAACGACATTTTAAAAAATATATATTCACAATTTATAATTTCATACTCTAAATAAACTATAAATAATCTTAATGTAATTAGATGTCAGTGGAGATGCCCTTTATTTCATCAAGTATCACTTCACAGTATATTCTAAAAATATTTATGATATAAATTACTACACGACTTTTTTACTTTCTTCTTTATAAACTAACGTCTCGTTATTTTGTACTATTTATTTATTATTTATTGCAGTAGTTCTCAATTTGAGAAAAAAATCAAATACATAACTAAAACATGCTACAAAAGAAAATTGTAATTGCAGTGTAAAATAGTTTTTGTTTGAAGGATTGTAGTCAGCAAAGGCAAATGACAATTTAACTTTTTATTCATATAGGTGGTATCGTAAACTCAGTGCACAACTAATTGCTATGAAAAATAACAGACATTTATTAGATTGAGAGGTACTGCAATTTAAATTTATTTTTAAATAAATATGTTTGAATCAATCAATCAATATCGATATTTCAAACTCTTATAAAAGTAACTATGAAGCAAATTTTTTTTTGAATTAAAATGCCTACCAATAAATGGAACGTGATTTATGTAAATTAGGTTGGATTTAGTGAAATATTATGAAAAAAAAACGAGGAAATGCATGTAAAAGCAGAAAAGAATTTAATATTGAAGTTGGTAGTTAAGAGCGTGATAAAGGCAGCGGGCGGAAATTATCAATTTAAACATCGGTAACTGCGTTGAGTTAGGAGCCTATGGGGTAATTTCAGATGCATATACATAGGGTTAATGAATCAAACCCTTAATTTTAATTCGTTTAAGGCAGCGGTCTTCAAACTTTGTATACTCACGGAACCCTTAGAGCTTTGAGATTTTTCGAGGAACCCCTAAGAAAATTTATCTTAAAATAATATTTAAAGTAAATAAATATATGTTATAGGTACTATATGAAAAAACAAATAAAGATAAGTATTGTATTTTTGATTAAAAATTTTTTAACATAATAAATTGATGCAATTTACTCATTAACTGCATTAACTCGTGATCCAGGTATCATATGCAGTATATATATATATATATATATATATATATATATATATATATATATATATATATATATATAATACGAACTGTCAAAATCTAACTTTATTGATGTTATCTGCAGTTGGATTTCATATTCTTCGTTTAAATTGTTTCTATATTTTGATTTTGTTCCCACATATTTTAAAAAGGAGTTTTCATGGAACACATTTCGGTAGATCTCCTACAGATAATCGCAGTCTTACAAACTTCGAACAAAGAATGTTCGAAGCTGTGAATGTGAATCTATTTTACACACATATTATGACTGAACAATTGAAAATCCGAAACTTCTTTTGCACGAACATCACTGTATGTATATATATATATATATATATATATATATATATATATATTAGTAATAAGTACTAATTAACTAGTGAGAGTGTTATATAATTATTTTTTTTCGAATTTTTGTTTTGATTCACGGAATCCCGAGCTTTGACTCGTGAAACCCTGGAGTTCCACGGAACACAGTTTGAAGGCCGCTAGTCTAAGGACTCGAACCCGAGTGGGTTAGTAAAATAAAAATTATAACTCTGAACGTCAAATATATATGTTCGTATATGAATTATTTACCAATGATAAAGTAGGTTAAAGTTGAATATTGATTATTCGACGATCTGTGTGATTGCCGTTGTGATCGTTTATTAACGTCACACTGAGAAGCAATCCGAGGCCTACTGGCAACGGAATTCGTAATTTTGAACGTCAATCAAGTGACGAAGACGACACCTGAGCTGGCACCTCCCTAACCGAACTTTCACAGCACGCAAATGTTGATTATCTTATGTGACTGACTCTCTCTTCTTACAACTGTGTAATTTAGTGATAATATTTATGATGGAAAGTGAAGGAAATAATAAAGGAACGTTATATATATATATATATAAAACCTACGTATATAATACTCTGCGACACGATTGCATTTGTTCCACTTCAACAATGGAATTATGTTTGAGAGCAACGTCTTTTTTTACCCCTTGTTACCACCTTGATTTAAAAAAGGTTGGCCATCCTTTTTTCAATGCTTATGTTAATATTATAAGTGTTTTACAAAAAAAGGTAAAATTTAACATTCCTTAACTTCAAAAAGTTAGAAAACCGCTATTCTATACAATCAATTTATTTTTTCACAATTTTGTTGTTATACTCTTACTTCATCATTCTCAAAATTAATTAATTAACAAATACAACTTTGCTAACCATTACTGAACGAGAAGGAAAGAAAAGGAAAAAAGGATGAAAAAAATAAATGAAGGAGAAAAATTAAAGAAGCGTATACATCTTTACATGCTTATGTGCACAAGAATTTCTATAATTTCTTTTTTTTTTGTTATTATTGTTATGTAAACCGATAAGAAAATTCAACGAAGCATTTTTTTCCCTTACTAAATAAACACAGGAAATTTACTCTTACGTTCTGCATTCTTTTTCACTCTCGCACTGTATACACTCGTTAAAAACTGTTTTTAACGCGACTAGCCAGACGAAAACTTCTAAACATCCTTTCCAGGAATTCTTCCTCCCCCCCCCCTTGGCAGGGGGACTAAAATTAAAATGGCGGCTGGCTGCCCCCCCCCACTTCTAACACCAACTTTTCACAGATTTTTTTTTTTTTTTACTTTCACTTCAGTTAAGACCCCAATGGACAAAATACAACACTCTCACTAGGAACCGCAACAGCTATTTACACGACCCCCCTTTTTAACCTTTATTCTTTATACCCACATTTTTCTTTTTTTCCTGTCACTTTTCACTTCGCGGCTCTTCACTGAGCACCTCAACTCGATTTTTTTTTTTACGATGGCTATTTGGGGTTTGAATTGGCTATTAGAGTTACCCTTTGCCATTTTTGCGTCCTTCGATATGGCTTTTATTTATTACTACCATTATGTTTTTTAGACAAAAAAAAGTCATCATAAATGGTAAAAAAGCACGCACATAAGTCAGACGATGATTACTGGAGAAAATAAACAGTATGGTTTAGTTTGTCATGACCATGTACATTTTCCTTTTCAGTGGTTGAAATGTGAAGTGCAGCTTTTTTGGGGGCACATTGTTTTGACATGAATATAAACACAAGTGTTGTTCACCTTTCAGAAACATTTTTTTTTTTACTCTCTTTGCCCTTTTTTCCGTATAAACAGAATCCAGGTTTTATTTATTCCATAAGAACGGAAATGATTTGAATTCATCGACGTTAATTAAATTTTATACTTTTGACGATTCACCAATAAAATTGACCCTAACGGTTTTTTTTAATATATATATATTTTTTTTTATGAAAAATATTTAAAATAAAAGTTAATCATCAAATCTTCCTTTGTAATTTCCTTGAACTAATTACAAATCAATTTAATTTATTCGAACATTTCATCAATGGCGGACCTAGATCTATCGAACCTAAGAGAGGAAATCTCTCTGCCTCCCACACATTGGAGTAATGATCACACAAAATGTCAACACTCATATATAATTAGAATTCATTTAACTAAAAGCTCTAAAGGGTGGGACTTCTCCGCTGGGGGTTTGTCCTTGGTACCCTCAAAGACGGTGTTGCATATTGTGTAACTTTTCCTTAAATCTATAGAAAGTTTTACTAAACTTGTTTAATTTGCAAAAGTATTTTTAAACCACTCAACTACTCACTTCCTGCATTACAGCAGTACCTATAATACAGGAGGCCGCATGAATGCGGGTGAAAGGCTAGAGGGGTAGCGAAGTTCTCATATCTCCTTAAATTACAGCATCACAGCACTTTTAACAAAACGTAAATGAGACACGTTTCTACGTAATATCATCCCTCCATTCCTTTATTTATATATATATATATATATATATATATATATATATATATATATATATATATATATATAAGTTCTTCAGAGAACCTCTGTCTGATCACATTTCCCGGTAATCAACCTGTTTCAGCTTCCCCGCCATATATATATATATATATATAGTGGTCATGTTCGCGGGCTCATGGAGAGCAATTTTCATCGAGTCGTTGGTTTTAGCCCTGACCCCATTTAAGACCCACCGTGCAACCGGGGATGTTGCACATTAAATCTGTTGAGGTTCAAAGTCCTCTCGTTGTCACGGTGTGGAAGTTAGGAGAGGTGCTAGCTCAGGTATCGTCCTCGTCAATTGACGATGGTTCAAAATTAGGGGGTCCGTCGCCAATAGCCCTCATGCTGCTTTTAAGTACGGCATCAATAATCAATCACAACAATCACATTGCTTTTCCTAACAATTTAATTAATATGATTATTTTGCTGGTTCTTATCCTTTTGCTCATCAATCAATTTAAGCCATTATGAATCTCTTGCATTGTACGATAAAAGGGCTGCCAAATACATCTAACTATGGAACAGAAATTGTAAAAGTGCAACAATTGTAATAGTGCAAAGGACGCTTTTATTTCAAATACCGCGTTCATAATTTAATAAACTTTATTTTGAAAAATGCAAGTATATTTTCTCTCTCATCTTGGAATTCTTTTCATTTTCACAGATCTTAAATTTTTTATCACAGAAAAGTGAATGTTCTCAAAATTTATATTATCATTTATTTTCCAAGCTTTTCAATCACCAAAATTATGATAGTGTAGCACAAGCTCGTTGGCATTCTGGTGATAACGAAGCTTGGCTAATAAAGCATAATAAAATGAAGTGACACTTGCAATCACTTTCAGAATCTTTTTTCAGTTGATATATAGTTTTTTTTTTTTTATCAAAATGAAACGTGATTCATTTCCTGTTTTTCGTACAATAACTATTTGATCAGCTAAAAAATGTAAACACGAATTTTTTTTCCCTCTCAGTCTATATTTTGTTTTTTAAGTATGAAATTCAAAATATAAATTATTTTTATTTTGCCACCGTAAACGCCTACTCTTAATTTTAATTCAGGATTCACCACAAAACTGTGATTGCAGTACTTCCTTTTTAAAGCATCTTAGAACCTTACGAAGTAGAACACTCCTTTGACTCGAATCTCCAGATAATCTAAATTGATTTACAAAAAAGAATTTTTTAAAATTTTTTTTGAAGCAATTCAATAATAATATTTTTTATTTAATCCTCGTATTTTGGAAAATTATTATTATTATTTTGAAATTTTCGAACATCTATGAGTGTAAGAGAAGGGTATTGTAATTGTTTATTTATGTCGCACTGAACAACAACAACACGAGAGCTATTGGCGAAGGACTTCGAAATGTTGAACCTCCGTCAAATGACGAGGACGACACCTGGTCTGGTAGCTCCTTCTCCAAACTTTCCCCTCCCACCAATGCAGAAGATTTAGTACCACGACCAGATTTAACATGCACCAACCCAACTATACGATGGGGAAGATGGAGACTTTACCATGTATTTCACAAAATTTCTACAAAACCTGTTACACCTCTTATAACCAGAGTCGAAATGGTGCACGGTGCTACATTTTCTAAACGGAAAATGCAATATAAGACTTTAAAGCTCTCTTTGATTTTTCACAAAAAGTGAATTTCTTTATCTTCTGTAAATATGATTCATACTCGATTTGTTCAATACAAAGATAATTTTAAGTAAGTACATTTCATTTTATTTCATTTTCCCCAGTCTCCGGTTCCATGATTTTTGCTATTCTGGACTACCTCTGGTTCAATTGCGACCACGGTAGCCTAGTGGTCATGGTTGCAGATTCGCGGCCGGTGCTGTTTTCTTCGAGTCGTGAGTTCGATTCCTGATGCCACCAAAGATCCATCCAGTAGCGGGAAATATACGATAAATCTGGTAGAGGTCCCAAGTCTTCTCATTGGTGTGTAGTGGAAAATAGGAGGGGAGGATGCCAGCTCAGGTGTCATCCTCGTTACTTGACACAAGTTCAAAATTATAAGTCCATCGCCAATAGCCCACATATCGTTTCTCAGGGTGACGTTGATTAACAATTACATCTCATTTGGTTACAATTAATCCAACTTAACAATTGTGACTGAATTTTTGAAAAATTCGGTCCTCAAACAAACTAAATATGCAGGAGCCCCGCTATAAGCGGCGTGTCTTTAATGGCATCAGGGCTTGAACCCGCGATTCGACGAAAACAATGCTGGTCCCATTCTGCAATCATGACCCCTTGGATATCTAGCTGAATAAGGTTTTAATATAATTTTTGTATAGCAAGTATTTTTGTACAATGAATTGTGCACTTTAATTTCGAATAAGTGTCCCACGTGGAAGCGACGTACCTCGTAATTTTGAATAGTGGTCCAAAGGTGAGAAGAGCACCTGAACTGGTACTTCACACTCCACCACCTGTTAAGACTTCGAGATTCAGTTTTTTAACAACATATGTTCCCATTATTTTACACGATGAATCTTAAGTAGATTAAGAACACATATTCATGGCTCGACTGGACATCAGAGACCACAAAGTTCGCGATCTTAACTAACTCTAACGAGAAGTACTACGCCCACTTCTCGTTGGAGAATACGAAAATTATGTGATGGGGTTAAGAGATTTTGTGATCTTAGAAAGTAATGCATGTAAAGAAACTTACAAATTCTATCAATTCCTAAAAGATGCTATTTATAATATGTAAAAAAAATTAGCATGTAAAATATTTTTGTAATTACACATCCAGAGAATTGAAACTAATGCTTTATATTAATGTTAACTAAATTTTTAAATCATATGACTTACAGCTGTCTACACGTAAAGTTAAAAAATAGGACCCGAAATCGAAACACTTTTTCGGATAGCAAAAATCTTGAACATTGGATATTCGCTTCTGTTCGAATTCATTCTGTAACCACCCTGTTTATATGTTCCTAATTTTGTTTCCTATTCTATTAAGAAACGAGTTTCTAAATTTACATTTAAAGAAAAAAATTAACTGTTTAGTAATTTTCTGATTGTTATAAATCTTCCAAATTTCAATGACACACTAAAATTAATAAGAAAATATTTTAAGACCATGTGAGTTTATAACTTTGGAATAATTTTTTTACTCAAAATGGGTATTCCGAGTTTTATATATTTACTAAATAATTTCAATCCTATTTATATTTTATGCAACAGTGATTATTTAAGAAATGAGTATTTTTAATGGGTGACATTGGGCTAAACGTAATTTTCTTCACTAACCTCGGGTTTTTCTTGGTAATTCGAATAGCATAAAAATAAAATATCTTCAACATTCAATAAAACGGGATTACGTAAGAAGTGTAATGAATTGAATTATAGGGTTAGTGATATATAAGCAAAATATAAATGAAAGGAAAGGGAACGGAGATACAGAATAGCAACAAACATTGATAAGATACTCGTAAATTGGATTGAGTCATCGTATCTAATCATTTGCATTGAAGCGATTCCTAGTTAGAGTAATAAGAGTTGACTTTGTTTATAAACAAGAAAGATGTGAATCGGAACGAGTGATTTGGTAAGCAAAGATTTAACTAGGATTTACTGAGTTAAGTGAGGTTCGAGAAAGAGAGATTTTGTATAATCTTTAATAGATAATAAACTGTGTTGTCTTTTACTTGCGTATCTACCATTGAACTTATTTATTGTTTGATTATACTTTTTCAAGACAGTTGTAGAACTGAATAATAAAAAAAGACCGTCACAAATATTGTTTGAAAAAAACCGAACAAATTCAGATTTAATTTTCATTAACAGTTGGTGTTATTATTACTTTTTTATATAATTTGGAACAGAGGGTCTCGAACTTTTTTGGATTACTCTCTCCTAAGATACAACAATTTTCATAACATATTTCATGTCACACCTTAAGTCAGTATCCGAAATTTTTTATACTCATTTAATACATTAAAAAAACCCCGCATAAATAACAGTAGCAGCTGAGTCCTACCATTTTCAGGAGTATCCACGTCCACGTTTTCATTGTCACTGCTATCGTCGGCTTCGTCTCCCCTTCCATCTTCGGGTGGAGATGCAGTAAGAGATTCTTCTTGGTACGAATGCGAGCCGAACAGGGAGTTCTGTCTTCTGAAACAAAGGGTAAGCAAATGTTACAATAAACTGAAAAAAAATTAACCAATTCAGTACAAAGAAAGCAATCTAAAATTCCAAAATATATAACAGAGCAGTTTATGAAACGAAACCTACCTTTTATCTTTTCTCGCTGCACCAGAATCACGAAACCCTTTAGCAAAAGGGTTGTTGTCAATCTTTAGCCGGGTGATCTATGGATAAAAAGGAAAGGACAGAAATTTAATTTCAATATCTGAAGCGGACACAGTACCCTAAAGTTGATCAAAATAAGGATAAAAAATAAATTATCTTATTTTTATTACATGACATTTCTAAATAATGTACAAAATTTCTTAGTTATAATTACATAAATTAAACTATCTTTAACCGTGTTCCCAATCATTTCATTGGCCTTAGAAATTTAAAACTGCTTTTACTCAACTATTTACTTTCCATAATGATCATGTACGAAAATACTAAGGCAGTATAAAGTTTTTAAATTTTTTCTTGTCGTTCTACATAATATGTTTGATAATTCTGTATTTAGAATAATGATTTAGATAAATAGTTATATTTTGAAAAAAATCCACAAAATTTGATAAAGCTGTTTCTTATATTTTTTCACAGTGTCTCACAGAAAAAACATTTTTTAACTATAAAAAAGATTAGTACATCAAAATCTATGCATAGAATTGTGAAAAACATTTCTTAAAAATAGAGAAAAATTAATGAAAAATATTAAAATTTTAAATCCTTGTCCGTAGGAAAATGTTTCATCTGAAATATATATTTTATTGATGAATAAAAAATGGATTTACTCATATTTTCAAAAAAATTTCTTTATGGTTTTTATTCAAATAGATTCATAAAAACCTTTTCTTAGACATGTCTAATTTTTAAAAAAAGCTGCTCTCGTGATTCCTTGAATTTAGAAAAAAAAACAGCAATCTTTCGTTAATCAATCATATACATAAATCTGATTCTAACTTTGTTCGAAGAAGTTTGTTGGGGGTTGAATACTAAGCTTACAGTTAATTTAAGAGAAAATATTCCTGAATCTGTTTTCGAAAGCTGTTAGATAAAAAAAAAATTCAATAAACTGAAAAAATATCTCAGGTACAGTATTTCTATAGAATTCACCTAAAATTTAAAAGTTGCAAATATTAATTTGACTCGGGTAATATATTAACACTAAGAAATAACCTGGTTAATTTGTTCGTGTTAATATATACAAATATATATTCATAAATAATCAAACATTGTTACATATTTGTATATAGCTGTGCATAAATATAATTGTATAGATAAGTTATATTCAAGTTTTTATCTGAAATGACTTGGAATTCCTGTATCTAAATATTTTGATTTAATTTAGATTCTTATAAGATAATAGTTTTTTAAGATTTCACCTGTGCTTATGGTTCAAAATACCAAAGCATAATCTAAAAACACATTCACATAGTATCAGATTAAATCTCTTTCACTCTAAATTGGTTTTTATATAACCTGTTTTTTAAGCATGCTTTCTTGTTTCTCATCGGTATATGCTTTTACACAGGACTACACTTTATCTGTAAATATTTTATTTTTGAAAAGCACAAAAAATTATCGCAAGAAGCATCAAAAATTTATAGAATAATAGCTACTATATTTCGCATAAAATTGGTGGTTAAAAATACTTTTTAAAAACTTTCGTATATTTTTATTTGTTTTTCATTTATAAAGGCGAAAATCCGTATTAAATATTCTTAATAGCTAAATTTAATTACGCAAATTTTAATTCATTCTGAAGGAAAAATGAAACGTTTATATAAAATTTTGGAAATTTTAGTGACTGAAATTCGAATGTGAGAAACATGTTTGATAGATGGGCCTTCAAAGAAAAGTCCCCGTTTACTTTAGAAAGTAGCAAAAATAATTACTGAAATAAAAATAAATACACATTTTTTTTTTTAAAATCAAAATCCCTTATAGTGTCTTATACGCTTCAAAATATCAACAGGAAATGGGAAAAGATGTATTTCTAAAACTGAATGTATATACCTTACATATGAAAAATAAAAGAAACGAAAAAAGCATGTATATCAAGTACAATTTAGACTTCTAACCGCTAAAAATGCTCATTTGGTTCAGAAACTCTGTATTGCTCAGTCACTCAGAAATTTTTGATAGAAAACTTCACAAGGTTATAAATAGGAAGTTACAGTATATATGAGCTAAATAACCAGTTTCGTTTTTCCAAAACCGAAAAAGAATGTGAGAATACATCTGGAAAAAAATCTGAAAGATGATGATTTAAAGTAAGAGAGTAATCATTCTCGAAAAAACTACCTAGGAGGCCTTTGCGTAATTGTTTTGTAAAGACTCTTAAAGCAATAAAAAAAAAGAGCTTTTGTAGAATTAGTGAAATGATTCATTGCTCAATTACTAAAGGATTAATGCTTGATTCAAGCTTTTTGGATTCTTGTTGAAGTTTTTCCCAGAATTAATTTTTAAGGAGAAATATTTCTTAAAGACCACAGGGAATGGAGTAAAAATGCCAAGCAATAGGGAAATACCTGAGTGTTTGATCATTAAGTTTCTAATTACGATAGAATGTGTGGAAAGAGTAGGGATGTGCTTGATTGATGTACTTTGATTAGAATGTAAAATATTATTTCAAATGAGCTTAGCTATTTCAGAAAATTAATTTTATGATTTTTTTTTCCTGCTAATATACAAGAATATAATTAATTCTGTTAGTGAATTTTTAAAATTTCACTACGAATTATTAATATATTTATAATTTTTTTTCTCCTCTAACATAGCATTTTAAACAGAAGTTTCACACATACACACACACATATATATATGAAATATATAACAGAGGACACACGAGTAGTTTAGTGGGTATATAGTCGTTATCTTCTATGAAGGGTTGTTCAAATCAAATTAGGGACTCTAGTCCCTATTTTGCACTAGCTTATGTGTTCGCCTCATCTTTCAAACTTAAGAGGTCCGTTGCAAATATCCTAGTGTTTCTCTTGAGCAATTTTAATACTAACCAAATATCTTAAATCTTTTTCCAATAGAATTTATTAATTTTTCTGTAGCGGATTCTTTTAAGATTGAACATAACATAACATAATCTAAATATAATCTCACTCGCTCAAACACACATATATATTGTTGCTAATAAATAATAAAATAATAGATTTGTATCTACAATATTCAGTTAATAAGCTCTACGTAGAATGAAAGGTTTTAGCTGCTTAATGCATTTTAGCTGCTTAATTTCACATCTGAACTGATTTTTAAGTAATAGCGATGGGAATTCTGTCGAAATTCTAAAAATATCTTCTTTTAATTAACTTTTGTTTGATTTTAATTTAATTTAATTTAAGATGATTTTTTTTTAGAAAATTTATTAAGATCAATGAATTCGCTTTCACGTTAATAAAAATGCATTTCCTTTGACTAGATAAAAAGCGTTATAGATTTCAAAGCGAAATGATAATTGTTTTTATTATACAAACCGACTTATAAGAAATCTAGAAATATTAATGAAAAAGCTGATTTTTAAAAAGTTAAATTTCATAATAGTCTATTCTACGGAGAAGATTAAATTTAATTCACCTCATTTCATTAAAAATTCATGAAAAACAGAGCCCATTATTTCACCTCGGAGTTCTCCTAAACACCGTCTAGGCACACATTAAAAACAAATATACCTAATTAATTTATATTTATCAGTTAAATAAAAACTCGGAATTCCAGTCACCTCACCCCTACTTGAATAAGCTTTTAAATGCTTATACTTATTCATATTAATCAAATTTGATCTCGTCAGCTTTTAAAGAAAGTGCAAATGAAAAACACAATTAAGAATGCAAATAAAGTACTTGGAATTTGCAGATGAAATGAATGAACTGAGATTTGTTTATCTTCGAATGAATATTTCAACGAATTTTATTAATTTAAATCATTTATTGTTACTTTTCATAAATGAAATAAATGCTTCTGATAAATTAATGCGATGTAAATTCAAATAAGAAGAGTATTAGTTTTCCCTAGGGCTATACCAATTATATTTTGTCATTAAGATCAGTAAAATAATGAATTCAAATAAAATTAAGAAGCATTTCCTAGTTGTATATTAAATCTTGTTTGCTAATTGCGTTTCATTAAATAGTGTTTTTTGTCTGCCTATTTCCTCAAGGAACTATTCCCTTTTTAATAAAAAAAAAGTATAAGTAAATATTGTCAACTTTAAAAAAAAAGTGTTGCTTTCAATAGTATTTGTTTTCTTAATTATTAAGAAGACAGAATTTTTTTTTGCTACTTTTTTCAATACTGATAAATTAAAGATTGTATAAAATTAAATATGCTTTTGGCAGCCATTGTTGATTATCTAAGATAATTTTTACTTATCACACTGCCAATTTTTTTTAAAAAAAATTCATGTGTGCATAAACATCAATATGTATATTTGACAAACTTAAACTTAGTTGTAACCAAAAGCTGTTCACAAAAACAAAACAAAAAAACTTTTAAGATGGAAAAAATATTACAAAAAATCTATGAGTAAAAAAAAACTATTTATATTAAAACATTAATTGTTGAAAGACAGCGGGAAAACATTTCATTTATACTCTTAGTAGTAAATAGAGATATAGCAGTGAATCAATTGCGTATTAAAATATGTTTTATAGTTAAAAAAATGAACTAATTGAAAACAAATTATAAAAGAAGCAGATATTTTTAATAACTGTTAATTATAAATATATTAATTATAAATATAATATTAAAATATATTATGGTTATTTATTTCGGTAATTCTTAATTCTTACTAAAACATTAATTTTTTAAATAAAAATAATAATAAACAGAAACTGGCTTTGGTAATTTCAATTAAACATGTGTTACATTTTTTAAGTTTTTCTTTCTGTTAAGTTTTCGAAAAATTATAATTATTCAAAAGGAATATTAATTAAAGGAAAGTAAGCTTATTCCCCCCCCCCCCCTTCCAGGCTCTACATAAGTAATTACTATCAAGAAAAGAAAATACATTCTTCCGATTTCTAATGCATTTTTATTTTACAAGCAAAAATATTCTAAAATACAAAACGTTGCCAATGAATACAACAAAAGAGAATAAAAACAGACGATTCTGCCATAAAAATCAGTTATTAAATTAAGTATTAAAATAAGAGCAAACAGTTAAAGTAGACAATAATATTCTGTTCGGATATTAAAATAAAAGCAGATGATAAAATATTAAACTATATATACCTTAAAAAGCAAACTAATTATATATATATATATAATTTTTATAATTATTATGTGTTATAATATCAATCTTTTGAATCTAACTCCTTGTATCCTTTATTTTATACCCAAGAATTTTTGTTGACACCATTTTCTGAAAACAGTAACATGTTAGCTCACGTTGAAAACTATTTTTCATTTTTTTTTTTTTTTTTCAAATATTTATTTCTGTTTAATGTAATATTACATAAGTGAAATAATTGATAATAATATTGAAAACTTTCAGAATTATTCCTACTTTTACAAACGTCTGCTTAATGTTAAGCCCAGACATTGTTGATAAACGTTATAAGTGAGCGAATAATTTTCCTTAATAAGTATCCCAATAAATATAACGTACGAACCGTTATTATTTTTCAGAATCTTTCTCAAATTTCCGATTTTTTTTAAAAATTTTTAACATGCAAAATATAAAAGAGTAAAGTTACACAAAACTCACCTTTTCATTTTGGTATGCTGTGACTGCAATGAATTCGGTTTCTTTAAAGACATACGTTCTAAAAGTAGAATAGGGGAGTTTCAGAATATCATTTGCTCTCACCAGGTGAAACCTTGGCTGGTATTTGTGCATCGAGTTCAAAATTGTCTAAAAAAAAAAAAAAAAAAGAGAAAGGATAAGCATGATTTGCATTCACTCTTTAATATCAATGGTAGTACTACAACTGTGTATAAGTGCTTCAAATGAAACCTTGTATCAGGTTTTCACTAGGAATGGGCGTCATTTCCCGTATTAGGATAAATAAAAGTATTCTGTTTGGAACCTATTCCGTTAGTAATGTATTCCATACAAAAACCAATTATTTTGTCACTTCTTATAATGCTTACCTTACATTTTTAGACGCAACCTGAATGAATGAAATTTGAAACTTTTTTAAAGAACAAAAAGTATAACGTTAATGAAACACAATCCAGAGCTAATAAAGCGTTAGAATATAAATCAAAAGTAATATGATAATTTTGTACATTAAAAATTAATAGGAAATATGAAGATATACTCTGTAAGTAATAGAATATGGGGACATATATTCTGAAAGTATAAAATTTGGAACATATAATATGATATTTATTATTGAATGTAAGAATCTATTATCGGACATTAACTGATACGCTGGAACCTATTACTTAAAAGTAACCGTTTGGCACACAGCAAGTTCTGACGCACATTTCTCAATAAATGTGCTGCTACTTACTTTACTACGTTATTTAAATAGAGTACCTCAACTTGTGAAAGAATTGTGACTTATGTAAATAACTATTATTATATAGGAAGTATTGTGATTGAGATACAAGAGATTGGAGGTGTTAAAGAGATTAGTGATAAGAGGTAATAAAGGAATTAGCCAGATTGTTGAACTAACTATATAGGCGCGCGCAACTGTGAAGCGATGTTCTAAGAGAGTAAACCTGATTCGTATCGAGTCGCAAGAGGGTCCATTGGAATCGGATCCAGTTTATTCAGTCCTATTAATTGCTGTGATAACGATGAGTAGAATTCTATATTATAATTTTAGGTTAGAGACGCGATAAAGCAAAAGCTTCATAATATTAATTTTATTTCGATAGTATTTATTCTAAATCTAGAATAAAATGGTTAAAGATTTTCTTGACTGACTAATTATTGCATCCCGAAGGCTCTTGATATTAATAACGACGCCAATTCGTTACAATCTGTTGGACAGTAAAACAATCTGAGAAAAGAAAATAATCAATTATTAAATAATTAAGTCCGGTGGTACATCACCAATTAACTTCCTGTTGTCAAGAGATAGAATAACTAGACAGAAAAACTAAGCTTGCGGGGTGTAAGAGAAGTAAGCTCCTACTTGGAGGAACAAACGGCACTGACGTGAATAAGGAAAACAAAGGTAAGTTTCTACTCTTAATAGACAAGTTAGTTCTAAACTCTACATCAATATCAAGAATCAACAAAGCAAAAATTAAATCTGCGTCAATTACAACAAAATTACGCGAAACAACTTCTCTTATTCATAGCATACATCCAGGTGATACAATCTTTCCTTTGATGCAGTGAAATCAAGCTTGGGACATACTTGAAACAGTAAAATATCTATATTTTTTATATAAATTCTTGACTTTTTCATACATTTATCATTTTATTCCATAAGGTTTTTAAAATAAATATATTCAAAGCAAATGATGAGATTCTCCCTTTAATATATCTTGTGAGAGACCCAATTAGCATAATAGTATTTCGGCGACCGGTGCTTTTTTCGACTCCGAGGAGGAGGAGAGGGTTGATGACCTTGAGTGCCGCAGCGTTGTTTCGAACCCTGGTCCTGGTCCGAAGGAAAGTTGACAAGTCACTTTTTTGCATGCTCTTACCAACCAGGCTGAAAATACATCTTGTCTGGATGGTTGAGTAAGGCCTTTTAACTTCTAACGTTGATGTAGAAGAGAGCCGCCGTATACTCCCTCTCAAGTATCATCGTGATGATACGACGATAATCATTGGTTTGTTCAGAAGGTTATTTTTTGATTTTTTCAGTCATTACTGCAATTGATATTACATCCTCTCCCTGTTTAATTGAGTTTTGCTAGGGACAGATTCCATTCGAGTCATCGGCTGTATCGTGTTGAGTGGCGGGTCTCGTGGACACGTGCGCCAGAGCAGGAATATCACTAATCGTGATTTTGAGTGCGTTTGTCTTAGACGAACAGAGGCAAGTGTTTTGCATCGGGGGCATACGCAATCAGTAGGTATAGGCTGTGCTGCCATCTAGTGTTCAAGCCCTGAGTCACCACTTCGGCGGCCGGTGGTTTTCCGACTCCTGAGGAGGAAAGAGTTGATGATCTTGATGAGGCAGTGTTGTTTCGAACCCTGGACCAGTGGATCCGAGGTTGACGGTTCTACCAACCATGCTGAAAAGACATCTTGTCTGGATGGTTGAGTAAGGCCTTTTTAACTTCTAACATTGTTGTAGAAGAGAGTCGCAGCAGTATAAAAGTTGAAGTAGGGAGCTCACTTTACAACAGATAAATAAATTGAATAAAACGAAAATGAATGGAATATAATAGTATTGAAGTATGGAATTCACTTTATACCATATAAATGGATAGATTAAGGAGAAAATGAGTAGAATGTAATAGTATAGAAGTTGAAAACACTTTACATTACAGAGATGGGTTGATTAAGACGAAAATGAGTAGAATAATAAGCAATGCAACACTCTCTTTCTCGGGCCACGGTAGTGAAATGGTCATAGTCTTAAAATCTTGGCCAACAATGCTTCCATCGAGTCGTGGGTTCAAACCTGATAATATTAAAGACCCACCGTGTATCGGGGCTGCTACACATTCAACTTGGTAAAGGTCCCAAACCTTACCGTTGGAAGTTAGGAGAGAGAAATGGTGGCTCAGGTGTCGTCCTCATCCCTTGACCAAGGCTCAAAATTACGAGATCCATCCCCAATAGCCTCCGTGTGGCTTTTGACTTCCAAAAGAATCAACCAATCAAAAAATGTCTTTCTTAAATTAAGTATAGACTCATAGAAGATTCAATTCATTCGTTCGAAATAGATTCGATAGAACAAAATAAGATAAGTTAAAATGAAATTATGAAAAAAAAAATATTTTTAAAACTTAAAAGTACCATAAATTAATGGCATTTTCGAATTCAAAAAACAAAAATTTGCGAGCACATTTATAAAATATATTTTGAGAAAGTTGTGTATTTTTAATTTTTTACGAGGTTTTTTCGTCAATCACATTTCAAATACAATTAAATGTATAATAATATATGATATAATTTGAATTTTTACAGAAAAAAATTGTTACATAATTTTAGTTCCTAATCATCTGAAATAACAATTTAATTTTGAGGTATTTTGTAATTAAAAAAAAGTGTTATTGGAAAACATATTTTAGAAAAATGAAGTCCCTCCCTTCTTTCTTTTTTTTTTTTTTAAAAAAAAAAATCTAAAATTCGAAGTGTAACAATTCTGTTTTTATGGATCTTTAACAATTTCGCTATAATTATTTATAAATAATGGAATAATCATTGTTCCATTACATCACAATAACCTGAGCAATATCAAAATCATTAACACTTTAAAAAATAACTAATTATTTTTAGGTTATCACTAATAAGGTTAGTGTTATTGTATTGGAATATAGTTCATAAACTTTTAGTGTTATTATTTAAAAATCAAGTCAGCAGCATTATATATTTCTAATATTGATTTGTTCTTGTTGTTGAACTACATATTTAGAAGGTTAATATCATAACTTCGATGCTAAAAGGAACCTAATTTTCCTTGATTATTGAAAAAAAAAAATAATAATAAAGGTTATTTATGAACAATTTTTATTCTTGATTGAAACATTTAAATTGTTCAAACAGGACTTTGAACCTACATTTACATATTTTGAGAATGAAAAAATCTATTACAAAACACAAAACGCGTAATAAGAGCAAGGTTTAAGTTATTGAACTTTTATTAATGGAGATCTCAATACCTTTATAGTATTATATGACGAATTACCTTTTTTTTTTTAAAAAAAAAAAACATCAGAGCAATCTGCGTCATAACAACCATTTTATATTTCAATGTGATTATTTATAAAGCAATTAACAAAATCGCTGCGTTGACTAATCCTATAATTTTCAAAAAAAAAAATACAAAATACGCGTTTTTCCATAATACCATACTAAATACATCAAAAAATTTGTTTTCAAAAAGAATTTTTTAACTTCATATTCAATATAAGGGAGAAAAAAATGAATAATTATATTAGCATAGGATTTAATGTGTCAGAAAACTTATCTATTACCATCATAACTACCTTTCAGGTCATAATTCTACGGAAAGACTGTGCAAAGTAAATAAATGAGAAAATAAATTACAGCGTTTGGTAATGATATGTGTACAGACTTATCTGATAAGATTGTTTCAGGAGTGAAAATGATTAATCGAGCTTTTACGGAATAAGACTCCCTCCACCCAGTGGGTTCGATTACGATACGTACCCCTAAGGCTGTTATCTGTCTTCGAATAGAAGTTTGTTGGCGCTCTTGAGTAAGGATACTCTACACAAGATAATAGAAATTCATCTTTACCGCATTAACAAATGATTCTGCTCTAGAAATACAATTACTTTTCTTACATAAATATAATAGAGATAGGAAAACAAACAATAACTTTAACTATAGAAATCGATGGGCTCGCCCGATTACGATAGATATATCTGAAAGAATTTTTCAGTTTTATTAGAGGCAATGGAAAGTAATGTCGTTTTTCTACATTAAATTCAAACAGATAGATTTTATCCAAGTTTTTATTTTTAAACAATGGTATAATCACCCGCGTTATCAACAACCTTTTGTCATCTAGTATGCAAATTTTCAATGCCGGATCGATAAAAATCAATTGGGCTTGGAGCAAAATATTCGGAGATGGTATTTTGGACATCTTTCGAATTATCAAATTTTTTTGACACTTAAAAAATATTGTTGCGATCGGAATAAATGAAAATCCAATGGAGCTATATTGAGCGAGTTTAATGGGTGAGACAAAACCTCCCATCCCAATTCATTCAATTTTTTTCCAGGGTTCGTCTCGCGCTGAGCGTTGTTGCATTATCATGTTGTAGAATAACACCTTTTCTGTTGATAATCGCTGGCCATTTTAACGAATTAATAGAATTAAGGATTGATCTGTACGATCCAGTTGTTCACAGCAAAAGTATGCATTCACAGTTTGTCCAGGTTTCAGCACTTCAAAATGAACAATCCCACAAATACTCCCCCAAACGCTCAAAAACTCCTTTTTGAGATGTAAACTCGGAAAAAAGTAAATGCGTTGAGATGGAGGTATTGCCTCACCCACCATACTCTCCCAATATTGTGCCATCGAATGTCCATTTATTCCGATCGCTTCAAAATTTTCTAAGTAACAAAAAATTTGAAAATTCAGATGATGTCCCTAATACCATCTCCAGAAACCAACTGATTTTTTTTTGTCAAAAACTAATTGATTTTAAACGACCCGGGATTGAAAATTTGCGCACTAGATGACAAAAGGCTGTTGATTACGGTGGTGATTATATCATTGATTAAAAATAAAAACTTGGTAAAAAAAAGTATGTTTGAATTTAATGTAGAAAAATGACATTACTTTCCGGTCCCCCTAATAGAATAGAAGTTTCTAATTGCAAATGCCAATAAGAAATTCATATTTACCACATTAACAAGTGTGATTCTGCTCAAGAAATACAACTACTTTTCCTACATAAATATAATAGAGATAGAAATACAAACTATAACTTTAACCATAAGAATCGATGGGATCGCGCGATTACGATAAATATATCCGAAAAAAAATTTCGGTTATAGAATAAAAGTTTCTTAATGCAGTTACGTCCATGATCATTGAAATTCATCTCCACCGCATTAACAAACGATTCTGCTCTAGAAATCAAATTATTTTTCATACATAAATGTAATACAGATAAACTATAACTTTAACCTTAAAAATCAATGGGTTCGATTACGATAGATATTTCTGTAAGCCATTTTCTGTTTTAGAATAGAAGTTTCTTATTGCAATTTCGTCCATGTTAATACTCATAGAAATTTATCTTTAGCATATTAACAAATAATTCTGCTCTAGAAATACAAGAACTTTCGATTTGATCTATAATATATATATATATATATATATATATATTGGACATTTATATAGTCTACACATGTTCAGAATGTGCGTTAACACATTAAATATACAATCTACACATTAAAATGTTTTCTAGAATGAATTATCTTTGGTAATCCCGTTAAAAACTATGATATTGCTTGATTTTTTTTTATCTGTCTAAATCACTAATCCGACATGGCCGTGATCTTGAATGTGACGAATTAAAAAGCACTTGCTTTATTCACCTCCACGAATTTAAAGAATATGTTTCATACTTGATACCCAGAATTAAAATTAGCAATACTAAATACTGTCATAAAAATTAACTTGGAACTAAGTTTAGACAACGATTTAAAGCAGAAATACAAAAATTGTCTTGGTATAAATTTTACCCAGTTTCTACATAAGATAATTAAATGGCGATCTCGCATTTGCAATTGATACTAAGTATACCGTGCACCATTCAACTAGAAGCCTGTTTTTATAACTGAGTCATACTTTGTTTCACTTTTAGTTGTTTATTCTAGATTTCTATCGATAAGAAGAAATATATAATTTTGTTGATATTCCTGATGCAATGAATGCATTTCCTTATCTTTTCTAAATAATCTGGGTTTGTTTAGTTATGTATCACGAATGGACATAAAAAGATTTATGTACGTCAACAAGCGTCTGCAACACAAAAAAATAATATTGTTACTTTTTCATATCCAATAAGAAAATCGAATTCTTGATTGACTAAAATATGATTAAACTTAAGAATATGGTATGGACGCCAATTGGCGAGAATTACTCTCCTCTTTTGCCTTATTTTTAGCTCCATTGAAAGAGATTCGCCATTTTTATACTTAGCTTAAGATGAAATTAATCGTATATTTCTTTAGTTTAAGTTTAAATTACATGTTTTTTTTTACTTAAAATAAATCATTTGGAATTCCAGATAAAAGAAATATGATAGAAATAACACTTTTATAAAACAAATTGAAATTGCGGATTTGTTTTCACTTTTATCCTAAGATGCGATAATTTTTAATGCAGTGTTTGGCCCTGTTTGAACTCTACTCTCCAGTCTGAATTTATGTGTAGTATGATTACTTGCATATACTCTTGGCCAGAGGTTTTGAAAAATTAAAAGAAATTATTTTATTAAAAAGAAAAAAAAATTAATGGAATACGTCAATTTTAAGAATTGCAAGGTAAAAGATAAAAAGTACAAGAAAACTAAGTAGCAAGAAATTTCAGAATATGTAAGTTACGCTGACTATATATATAACACATCAATCAATAACTCCCGAGACTAACATTGAAAACAACATTTTTTATGCAAAATTTTTTTTTATTCATCAGCATAACACCTTTTGTTAATCACCTTTTAGGGTGATACAATCGTTCCAACGCTTTTCCACACACACAAATCTTTTTTTTTTTTTTCGCAAGAAATCTTTTTTGTTGCGAGTAAATAGTGATAAACAGCTTCTGAATCATCGACCTCGTTGCTGTTTTTTGTTCCATCGAGCAATCACGGCACCCACTTGGAAAACCTTTTTCACTAACACTCAAAACCTTTTTCAGTAAAACTCCTATGATATCTGTGTCATCTCAACCTCACGAGCTTTTTACGATCTTTCATTATAATTTTGTCACTTCACTCACATTTTCCGGTGTAACGGCTTCCACAGGATCTGCAGGCGTTCCGTCATTTGTGTCGGTACGACCACGTTTAAACTCGGCAACCACCGACAAATCGTTGCTTTTGATGGACAGTCCGTAACATTTTTCAATCCATTGTTTCGCTTGCACGGTGTTTTACCATTAAAAACAATGTTTTATCAGAACACGAAACCGGTTTTTTCCATTTTTTAAACAAACTACAAAACGACTTTACTCCAACCTCGATAACTCAGCTGTTTCTGGTCCGATCGACTTAAAATTTTGACACGTTTCAAGCAAAGGTTAGTACTCTAGAAAGACCTGGTTACTGGTTTACTACGAGCGCCATCTCTGGGTTAGTCTCGGGAGTTATTGATTGATGTGTTATATATAATCAGAAGTGCAGCATTTCTATTATCGTTTGAATTTTCTGAAAGAGAAATTGTGCTTCCCTGTCTGAGGTGAGAGTCTGCATTTTGATTGGCCGCCTGGTTCCTTACAATTGAAGAAGCCAATTGATTTGACTTTTAATTTTGTTGTTTAGGATTTCAGAGAAGAAAAGTAGTTTTAAGTAATCAGTTTTTTTTTTTTTTCGAACGGTTACTTTACAGAATTTCTCTTATCATAAGAGAGGTGGGATAAAAGTTGATTGCAAAGCTGTAAGATACCTCACTTTTCTTAGAGCATTGCTAAGCACATTTTTCAGACAGAAAAATTTTGGCGCGTTACACATGTTTGGTAATAAATTAAATAAAAGAAAAAAAATTTGTATTATATGTATTATCTGATCGATGTACAAAAAAGAAAATGAAAAATAAAAGGTTAATTTTGTAGCGGCTGCCTTTCATTATTTAACTCTATAGACATCATAAAGTTTAATTAAGTCAATAAGTTCAAAACTCTAATTGAAAAGACGTCAGAACAACACCGGTAAAAAAAAAAAAAAAAAAAATTATTATGGATTTTCTTTCAAACTTCACAATTTTTTTAATAAAAATTTATTTTTCATTAATTTTTTAACAAAATAATTATTAAAAACTAGTTTAAGTTTTGACCACTCCACCTTGGCAACGGATTTGGCGACCATTTGACGAGAAATGACGTAAAATTTAATTCCTAAAATAATTTGTTTTTATTAATTAATTTTTATTAATTACAGTTAAATTATCGTATTGTCATCCAAAACAATCGTGTATAGAAAATTTCAGCTCAATTGAGTGCTTTAAAATGAGAGAAAAAGCTTTTTAAGTTTTGACTCAGACATACAATGAGTGTAGAAGACCCCTTACAAAGAACATCAAAGTTTACTAAATATATTAACAGGATACATAAGTTCTATCTATCATGAATCTATTTTTTAATTCATCTGAATTCTATCTAAAAAATAAACAATGAAGTATAAGTACAGTCGAACCGAGTGAGACACTTTTTGAATACATCAAATTCGATCAATTTAATCAATCAATTCCAACCAATTTTACTGCAAACTATCAAGCACAGCAATTAACTTATAAGCATATATCAGCTACTCAGTATCATATATTCCTTTAAATTTTATTTCACTAATATAATTCTATAATTACTTATTTGATTACATTTCTTATCTTTATCTTATTTGCCTAATCACGTTTCATTTGGTTGGAAAGGAGTTGAGCTTTTATGCAATTCAAATTACAAAAAGTCTCCAAGGTTAGCAAAGAGAAAACCGCATTCATAGCGTGTCATGCGATATTCGTGTAGGTTGGAATAATCATTCCTTTTGAATGGGTTTAATTGGTTTATTCATTTTTTGACACAACACATAAATTTTATGAATACATCACACAAAACATACTATAACATCCAAAATATATACATAAATTATCATGGCATCCTCTCCAATTACATAGTCCATCGTTTTTACATCATCCTCTGGCGGTAACAACCACCCTCTGGCTGACTCAGTACTTTAGTACCAATTTCTTTCATGAAATAGAACAACCCTCATTCAACCGAATCACATAGCGTTGAAATTCTTTACACCCCGAATTACCCAACGTCACAAATTTGTTAATAAAAATAAACTAAGTTTTTGATTTAGTAATTCAAAACAAGCATACCGCGTTAACGTATGTCTCATATGAATTTTCTATAACTAATACAACTTTTGAAATCATTATATTTAGTGTTTTATAATATATCGGATCTCAGGAAAGATTAGAGGAAACTAATACATTAAGGGCTTTCCTTCTTAATACCATGGTAAAGGAAACCCATAAAAGATGAGCCAATATTGGAGAGATCAGTCTCTCAAGCAAGGAGAGTCTATTGGAGATATTAATCTCATACAACAAAATGAGCCAATATTGGAGAGTTTATTCTCACACAGCAAGATGAACCAATATTGGAGAAATTAGTCTCTTTTTAAGGAGCTATTTTTTATTCTTATTCATAAAGGTATTAGAAGTCAATTGCTAAGTTGTAAAATATTGTAAATTTCTTAGAACCTTTTTAAACTCTTGTTATACTAAGACAAAAGCCGATGATAAAATTCCTCTTGCAGAGCTTTATTGGCCATTTATTAATGTCACATGTGTTTGCTGTCATCACTGTTTAACATTGTCATATTTAACGTGTCAGTACTATTTAACATTGCAAATTTGCTTGAAAAAAATATTTTTATTCAATTATTGAATCTGAAGTACAGTCAAAACATTACTCAGAAAAGTGTCTAATTTTGATTTTGGAATTACTGTGAATATTTTAAAATTATTTATTAGAACATATTTATTTAATATTTTATTTTATCTAGTTATGTGGATTAATTTCCTGTATTAATTATACAAAAAAATGAGTTTATTTTCCGATTTTTAATTATATTACAAGTTTAAATGCTTCCGAAGTATCTATACATTATGCTTATAACTAACAGAAATTGAAATTAAAATGTACGCAATTACTTGTGTAAAAATTGGAAATAGATTGGCAGTTTGTAAAAATTTTTGAATCTTTTATTTTGCAAAAATCTTCGTTATATTTAGAAAAACTTTTGTTTTAAGTAATTTTCAACGCATAAAGTTTAACATTTTACCTATAAATAAATTTGCCTTTCTACAGCATAGTCGATTATCATAATTATTTTTTTTTTCATATTATAGAGTTGTTTACAGGTAAATAAGTTATAAGGAATGATTTTCAGACGTTTTATACACATTGAAATAAATTCAATTGAGACATTTTTTTTACATTGAAATATTTGTATAACTCGGTGAAAAACTTAGCAATTAAGTTTCATATACTTAAATATTTCTCTATTAAATAGCTTAGTAAGTATCAACATCTCTTTTTTTTTGTGATATAAGTTTTACTTCTGTTTTTATTAATGTTTCACAGATGTCTCGTCTACCTGAAACAATCAATCCATAACATACGACTTCAGCTGGAAGAGTCGAGTACCAAATCTATGTCTGAATCGATAGCATTTAGATAAATGGATTTGCTCACTCTAAAGGTATCACTATCTGTAATTTAAAAAAAAAAAAAAAAAAAAAAACAGAAACGAAAGAAAGAAGAGAGAAATTTACCTAACCCCTGTCTCAAGGGCTAGAAAAATAAATCAGGAACTTGGGAGAGGGGAGTAAAATCATTATTTTAGATTACGGGAAGGAAAAAAAAGAGCGGAAAAAATACACCATTCTCACGTTAATATTTTATTTAACATCCATCATTCTTAGATGGATAAAAAGTAAAATAAATATCATTCATTACACTTTCATTAAAAAGAGAACAAAAAAAAAAAAACTTTCGAGAGAGAACAGGGAGAGAGGAAAAAAAATATATTGAACCAATTTTACTTCGTCGTTCACTTACCCAAATAAAAAAAATTATGCTGCCGTATTTTGTAAGGGAGGAGGAAATAATAAAAGAAAAATAAGATCAACAGACGATTTTTTGGATCGCGCACACATCCGTCTCGGAGGCCCTTCTTTATCACGTGACTAGAAGGCAGGTGGTGGCGACCCTCCCCCTTCCTTCATAACTATCATTCCCCAACCCCCCTGGAACCTAAAAAGTACCAGCTCCAATGATTTTAGGTTATAATTAGGGATGATACAGCCTGAGGCTTCTTTGTTTTAGTGAAGAAAAATGGTCTCCAAATGTGATTAGACCTCGCAGAGTGCTTATCGTTGATAACTGCATCAAGGGGGCTGAAATTTTTATGCGTTTTTTTATTCTTTTTTTTAAGGTTGCCTCTCTCTCTCTCCGGCGGCCCCCCCTCTTGCTCTACCATCGTTTTGTCATTGCAGATGAGCTGTATAAATGCGTTGAAGATTTTTACGGTCCCAACGTAAGGGAATTTTATCCAGAGATAAACATGGAAAATTTACTTCGTAGTACCATAATCGCTCTTTCAAGGTTTTTTGTTATTATTATTTTCGTTTTCTCCGGAAGATCGTTCATGATTTGCAGAGACTGTTCTTAAGAAGGAAGTAACGACAAATATCCGTTTTATTTTATTATTTTATTTTATTTTTTTATCTCGGTAATAGATTGTTTTAAGGATCGTTCCTGGATATCAGTGACCATCGCGAATATAGGTTACAACTGTGATGCATTGCCTCTTGGGTGTATTAAAAAATTTCGGGCCTAAGCCGGAAGCCATAAAATTTTACAGTCAATATTTTTTGCATGAATTCTGGTGTATTTATGCAACAATTGCATTTTTTGAGATGACTCATCCTTTACGCAATATATTATACAATCTTTACCAAGATCAGAAGATTTTGAGAGAAAGAGAGAAATATTTTTTCACAATATTCATTATTTCAAAAAAAAAAATTCTATTATTATCTACTTTCTCTAATTTTGTTGTTGTACTTAATGCACGGTTTGATTAAAAAGTAATACCTCCATGGCTAGTTGTTACCCGATTTTCAAAATTCTTTTTGCATTTGAAAGTTACATATTTTCTCTATGTAATGCATTTGTTTTCTTGGTTCCTAAATGTTGCTGGTGTGCTAGGAATTGATAAATGAAGTTGAAGTAGCGAAGCATCATTGCACTCGACTGCGCAACTTGTGACTTGCAAAGATGAAAATGCAGCTTAAGAAACGTCATTTTCAATCTGACGACGATATGAAAGCGGCCATTAAAGCTTAATATCGATAACAGCCACCGAAATTCTTCTACGACGGGTTTGCCCGACTCGCCACGCGTTGGCACAAGTGTATGGAAAAACATGGGAGAACTAAGTCAAAAATAAAATAGTGCATCCCCTCCATAGAGGATGCATGCAGTTTTCAAATAGAATTTAAACATTATGAAAATTGGATAAGAAATGAAAAAGTTATGGGCAAGGAGACATTGCTTTTTAATCGAGCTTGGTAAATTAAACATTTTATTTTAATAAATTATGTAGCTACTCGTGCAAGTGGCAACGCATACGCTGGAAAGTATAGAAACAGATGTTTAGATTTGATCGTTCATACATAGGGTTTCTTTCCCAGGAATCGTAACATTTTTAAACTTTTGTATTCCCAGAAATTATACTTTATTCCCGGGAACAAATACATAAAACTATTAACTTTAACAATCGAAACGTAAAATTTAGAGTTTGATATCGGTGTAGCAATATTTGCTATGTTTCATATTGGTCGTGAAGAAAAAATACTATGACCAATATAAACGAAACTATAATAAAGGTAAAGATATTGTAAAATTATTCAGAAAATCGGTTATCAACAATAATGTTCTAAAAAATTAAAGCAGAGTTTGGCTATGAAAAGATGGTTTATTTAGATATCAAAACACGCTGAAACAGTTTGTTAGCAATACTCTAAAGGTTTTTAGAGATAAAAAGTCAGCAATTTCAGATGCATTAAATAATATTAAAGAACATCAAATTTTAGCTGATGCAGAATTGAAACTCTTATTGCAATTGTAGCAGGCTTGAAATGAGTAAAAATTTGTCTAGGTAAACTATTCGCAGTCGTAACGCGACTTATTGGAGAGTTGAACCAACAAAACTCAGAATTTCTTAAGAATATGTAATATTCTCTGGTCCAAAGAACTCATGAGGGACGAAATGTTAGCTTAGTAGGATTAATGCATTATCTAAATTTTGGGAGAAAGTATAATGCTGCTGCAGTTACTATTGATCTTTTACGTATACTAAATAAAATCTCTTTCATTCAACAAGCTAAAATAATTATGGCAAGAGGTTTTTACGAAGAAGATGAACCAATTCCCAACTCTAAGCACTCACAAAATAACACGGAAACTTTAAAAGATAAATCGTATCCTCGGTAGTCTAGAGGTCATCATCACGAACTCGCGGTCCGGAATTGTTTCCATCGAGTCGTGGGTTCGAGTATGATGCCACTGAAAACCCGCCATGTAGAGGGGCTGATGCAAGTTAAATCTGTCGAGGTTCCAAATCCTCCCGTTGGCGTGGTGTGAAAGTTTGGAAAGAAAGGTACGTGCTCGGGTATCCTCGTGCTTAAAAATTACGAGGCTCGTGACCAATACCTCTCCCGTTGCTTCTAAGTGCGATTTTAATAAACTGCCCTTCAGTTGGAAGAGAAATCTTAAACGTTAGACGTTAAATTACATAAAGCGATCCATTCAAAGACGTAAGTCCTACGTTGTGCAGCAGCAAGAATTACAGCAAGAACTGCGTTAGGCTTTGAAGAAAACTCATTGAGCATCAACTGAAGCTTCAAGGGCATTTTCTGCTTTCGGATTGTTCGTAACAAAGAGAAGAACTAGGCAGGGTTATATAAACATAGATTGCTTAAATTTTCTTAAGCAACACTTTAAAAAAAATGAATAATTAATGTATTTTATTTGTATTTTGAAAAGTCGATATTTTTTGAAGTATAAATTTGAATTTATGAAAATCCTTATTTTTTTTCGTAATTATTAATTAACAATTTTTTTCGATTTTTCCAACTTCTGGGATATCAGAAACATTTTGCAAACACTTTTACTAGTTCATTTGTATCCAAGATTGGAGGAGTTGAAAATGCGTAATTTTATTTAAGAAAAGTTTAAATAAAATTATTACGTAAAAACTTTTTATTTGTGTTTGAGATGGTCCAAATAACGAGGAGGGGTCTCTAAACCCATACATATAGTGAAAACTAGTGATGTAAAATCTCTTTCAATGCAAACTATGTTTGAATCAATGGTTATGGTTAATCATGTCTGTAGAAATTAATTCTTAAAAGTAGAAATAAAAAAAAATATTAATAAATTAACAGGGAAATAACATAAAGTTTGGGATGAATTTTGCGGAAAGTGAGTTATATTCCAGTATTTTTTCCCAAATCTCAGAGTAATTTTTAAGACTTCCTCTAATTTTAGCTTATTTTGATTACCTTTCCTGAATCTTTAAAGCAAGTTCTTATTGAAATCCCTCAACTTTTGACAAGTCTTCATGTTTGTATAAATAAAGCAAAAGGTAACCAAAAAAAATTTTTTTTAATGTATTCATCGAAATCGTTTATTAAGAACTAATTTCTTTTTAAATTAGACATTTTTACATAACGCATTCAAACGAAATAACTTCATGCAATACAATTATGAAAAAAAAATTTAGTTTGAAAGTTGACTTTATATATAACTAGTTTTCTTTAAATGTAGCAAGTATTATTTCTATTTAAGACAATTTTTTTTTTGCAGATCATTTATTGATCCGTTGACACTTTTAGTATGGGAAAAATTATTTATTGCATTATTTTTATATATAGAAATATGATAGCATTCTCTTAAAAGAATGTTTATAATCAAAATAAAAGGATTTTTTTTAAAGATTTATTTAACTTAAAAAGTATGTTCAGTAATATAACATCGAAAATGCATTCAAAATTCGTAAAATATGAGAGATGTTTATGAAGCAAATAATAAAATAACAAATTCAAATGACAGTTTTTTTTCCTTTCAAAACAGCCTCACAAACTCAACCTATAATAATATGTCATTTTGAAAATAAATAAATAAAATAAAAAATATAATAACCCCTCAACAATAAGGCTTTTTTTTAAATTTCTAAAAATGCAGTTCCCCAAACCGTATGTCCTAACTATGTACGACACGATAATCGAATACACGCTTACACACTCTCATGAAAAATACTTTTACACCTGTCAGTTTGGCGTAATTTGGCGTTGAACGTGAACAGGAAAGCAGAAAAATCTATAACCAAGAACCTCGCCATCTAAAACAGCAATGCTGATTGCAGAGCTGAAATGACTATTCCTGGAAAATTGATACCTACCCCGAGACAGTTGGCGTTAAAATGGAAATTGCTAGGCTACGCGTTCTCTATATCATTACAGCAATTTCTCTTTCCTCTTTGCTCACCCCCCTTCCTGTAAGGATGAAATGTATACTTACCAAGGCATACTGTATACAGCAGTTTGTTGAGATTTATTTATTTTACTTGACTACTTGTCTAGTTTTTATAACAAGTTTGACGACGATGTGGTATTTGAGGACTGTCTTTTTTTTCACTTTGAAGACTAAGATATTTAACGCCTATTTGAAACCTAAACGATGTGGGATGCTGACATACGATTTTATTTTCCTGTATTGTCAAGGACAAGAAAGTCTCATTAATTTCTCGCAAAGTATGATCACTGTTAGGTAATTGTGGAAAAAAATATATATATGTGTATTAGGTTGATACTTTTTTTCTTTCAAATGCTGAAACAGACGTCACACAGTGTTCCATTGTGTTAAATTTGAATTATTCATTTCGCAACAAAAGATTGCTTGAATATGTTGCGACTATCTTCATCGAATGTTAGCGAAATGAAACGAAACAGGAAACATATTTTTATGTAGGAAGACAAACATTAAAACTGTATTCTGTCTTCTTTAATAAACTGCGAATTTTGTATTATATTTCAGCGTTCATTTCTGTTAGGACTAATCTATAATTCCTTTCGTGTATTTTGGTTCTTATTATTTAAATTTTGCTAAATACTTAATTAGATGACACACATCTAACATTCAAATTTATTGTGTTAAATTTAAATTATCAGACCTTATTATTCATTTCGGAGCAACAGATTGCTAGAATGTGTTGCGGCTACTGTCGCCAAATGTTAGCGAAAAGATCCGAAATAAGAGAAACACATTTTCACATTGATGAACTTGAACATTAATATCATATTTTGATTTCTTTTTTTAAAATAAAAATAGAGCTGTACATTATTTTATAGAATTTATTTCTGTTAGGATGAATCAATGTATTTCTATATAAAATGTAATTTGCATATTTTGGTTTTTATGCTTTGATTAAATTCAAAACCTATAAACAGACATTTTTGAATTACAATAAAAATTTATGTTTATTGATTGTTTTAAGTATTGAGAACTCGTAATGTTTGAGTGAATATATATCACACAAACTTCTATTTAATATTAGAAAGTTTTTCCTCAGAAAAAGTTTGTCTGAAATTGGACCAATTATATTCTTTTAACGAGACAGTCTTAAGTACTTTCTGTGAAATCACGGTTAAAGCTATGCTTTTTGAAGGAGTCGAAAGGCAGGGAAAAAACACAATTATCTATGTGAATATACAGTTCAAGTGCCAAAATACTCGATGTAAATCTTTGAAAATGCCTGAAAATAACTCAACTTCGCAATTATTTATTGAAGTTCAGGTATGATGCAGCAGCTTTAGAATAAAATTGAAAATGAAAATAGGACTTGATGCTTTTATTAAAAGACATTTTAACTGAGAAAGAGATTAAAGGGAATAAATATATAAGTAAAAGAATTCCATTCACACATCTGCGGGTTAACATATTTTACACAGTTAGTAATCTTTTCTAATATAAATTTTATTAAATACGAATTAACGGATTAAATTACTAATAGTAATTTGGAGCCTGGTTTTAAATGAATTGACATTTTCTTTTACTTATTTCTATAAAGCTCTATAATAACCTTTCGAATGCAGTGAAGATCACGTTTGACTCTTTCGTTACAAAGGATTACTGACTTATAATTAACGTTATGGTGAATAATGGTTACAAATATATATATATATATATATATATATATATATATATATATATATATTTATCGATTACAGTATACTCTCTTTAATCAGGCAGATATAGGACCAGGGCATCCCTAAATAATTGAAAATGCCGGATTAATGGAAAATCTCTAAAAATAACGCATTTAAATAAGTTAAGCTATATATTACTGCATAAAAAGACACTAAACCCAAATAAAATATCACACACAGAAAATAACTTAAATAATAAAAAAGTACTGTTTATATTGATAACCTACATTAGTTCATTGGAGTAGAAGACCTAAAATAATTTTCGGTTCACTAATTTTTCTGTATAAAAACGCGGGATTTCTGGAAGGGCCGGAAAAGTTAAGAGCTGGATTATTTCAATAAAGAAATATGAATTACAATTAATAGAAACTAAAGAAAGTTAAAAAAGGAAGAAAAAACATTTGGAAAAAGATCTCATCTCTTAATTCTTCATCAGGTTTAGAAAGCTGAGATATCACACTCATACCTGCTCAAAGGACGGAAACTGGAGTATGTGAAAAATTCCAGACTTACCGCTTAACCTCCAGAAAAACATATTTACACGTTATTTACGTTAATTCTGAATTATAAATAAGAACCAAATCCCACTAAATAAAATTAACAATTAAGGAAAAATATTTATATAAAGATTTCTTCTCTAAACTCTTCACATGTTGAGAAAGTTAGATATCGCACACATACTGCTCAAACAACTGAAACTGGAATATGTGTAAAATTCCAGACATCGTTTAATCTCTGAAAAATACATTTACGCGTCAATAATTGCGTTAATTCCGAAATATAAATTAGAATCAAAGCATACTAAAGAAAATTAACAAATAAGGAAAAATATTCATAAAAAGATCTCATCTCTCAATTCTTCACCTGGTTTAGAAAGTTAGATATCACACACATATCTGCTCAAAGGACGGAGACTCTAGTATATGTAAAATTCCAGAACATATCGCTTAATCTTCCGGAAAACATATGTACTCATCAATTATTGTATTAATAACGAAATATAAATTTGAATTAATGCAAACTGAAAAACGCGAATAAGGAAAAAATATATATATTCAAAAAGAGTGCATGACTGAATTCTTCGTAAGTTTTGAAGGTAAAAATACAGAAATTCAATAGACAGAAATTTGAAGACTAAAACTCTAGACTTATAGCTAAAGACACTTAAATCTCCCGAAAAACATATTCACGCCTCGATTCTTGCGTTAATAATGAAATGTAAATTAGAACTAATATATAATTGAATAAAATTAATTGAAAAGAAAAATATTCAGAAAAAAGACGTCTTTATATTCTTCGCAAGCTTTGAAAGTAAAGATATGGAATTCCGAATTCTTTCCATTGAATGGAAGGAACAATTTTTTTTATTTGATTTGAGAGTTGTCGATTTGAGAGTTGTCGCACAAGACGGTTAATCTCCTGAAAAATATAATTACTCATTTATTACTGTAATAATAACGAAACAAGAAATTAGAAGTAATGCAAACTGTAGAAAGTTAAAAAAAAAAAAAGAGCAAAAAATATCCCGAAAAAGACCTCATTACTAAAATCTTCACAAGTTTAAAAAGTAAAGATATCACACACATCTGTTCAAAAGAGGGAATTCCTAGGATGAGAAAAATTCCAGACTTATCACTAAAGACGCATAATCTCCCAAAATTACATTGCCTACGGAAAAAAAGTAAAGAAAAATTACGCTGTTCAGTGTTTTAAGAGTTTCGTATCTCAAAATTTATGCACCGTGCACCTAAAAAACAGTATTAATATTTATGACTTAGATAAATTGTGTGTGAAATACTGGTGTTGCACGGCTAAGAAAATATTACAGCAGTTAATTTTTTTCTCTCTCCCTCCCTTTCAGTTGATGTGATGCTGATCTTCTGTAAAACTAGATCTTAACTAAGTTGTGTTTATATACAATTACGATATAAACAAGACAGAACAGAAATGAACTTCAAAAAATGAGCCTTGAAATGGCCTTTAACAACTCGACCAGAAATAAGCTTATATGAGAGCACATTTATAACAATAAAATTTTAAGATCGAACACTACTACCTTTAACATTGAAATAAATCAATTTCAAAAAATACGATTGTCGATCAATCTGGATTAGAGGTAAATAATACAGGAAAGCTATTCTTAACATTAGCGTTAAAAACTTCAAAATACTAAGAAAATTCTCTAAAAATGCAATATAGAAAAAAATGATCAAAAAAATAACCTTAAATGAAAATGGATTTACGACTTAATAACTATTCTAAAGTGAACTACATATTTCCTTTAGCATTGCAAGAAATCCATATTTACTTGCCAAAACAATCGCTAAGGAAGAATATATCAAAATTAGAGGTAAATGATGGTAAAAATATGTTCTTAAAGTCTAAAAAAATATTACGGGAAAAAAACGAAAAAATACTAAAAAAATTAGCTACAAATGCAATTTAGGAAAAAATGACGAAAAACTGCTCTTAATAAAATTAATAAATGTACCTTTACTAATTTTGGAGGAGATATTATAGTTTACGTTCTAGATAACAATGTCTGCAATGTTAAATTAAATTAAAAAATAATTATTTCATCTAAATTCGGGATTTGGCTTTAAAAAATCCGAACCTTATCAAATTTTAAGATCTATAATAATTTTCAGTACAATTAATCATAAAGTTCATTGTACAGCAATGAAAACTAACATATGAAAAAATACAAGCATTGGGTAATGATACGAGTGAAAATTGCCTTCTCCTGAAAGTCTTTCAAATTGGTCCATATTTGAAGGGCTTTATGAAGTTAGATAAAATAATAAAATAATGATTGCAGAGAAAAATGACATATCCGTAGAAGCTATAGTAGACAATAATTTCTTGAAAGCAAAGGATACACTTAGCAATATTTAATTCTCTTGTAAAAATTCCTTTCCAATTCTTCAAAAATTCCTCTTCAATACTTTTTTTGAAAAAAATATTACGAATGTTTTTGGTGGCACTGGTTATTAAGCTAAACGTATTCCAGTAATGTAGCGTTTAATTTATTGTCATCTTAGCAATAAGACATTTTATGGCAATAAATTTTACTTATAGTGTAAAAATCCATCAGTTACTTCTAATTTAAGAGAATACAGCTCTTCTAATCGTCGATTGAATTCTATACGATAGATGGAAACAATTCCAACTGTGAGATGAAAGCAGTCAATTTCCTTGTCAAACAAATGATACATATTACAAATAGTAGGATTTTTGACCTTTTTGATTTTTTAAAAATGTTATTAGTAATTGCAAACATTGCTTTATAGAATTTAATTTGCTGCTTGATATTTAATTTTAAGATTTAAATTATAAGAATCGATGACGAAAAGTGGGACAAATTCTAAGAAGTCCACTTGACAGACTAATACGAGCATGGACAAACGCAGCTTTTTTTTGAATGCAGTACGGTTTTCCCATCAAAAATTAAAATCCTTTTTAATATTATTATTATTCCAGAACCTTTTTCACCGAATAAGTTCAAACTCAAAGAAATCTACCAGCCATTTGATTCCAATTTTCTGCAGAAGTTATTACTACGTAACTTTGTTCTCTTCAATGAAGTTCGTTAAGTTCACATTTCACCAATCACCATCTTACTGAATGGCTGCTAATGGTTTTATTAAATTTTACGCCGATTTACAAAGATTTGATCTTCATTAAAGGTTATACTTTAAACTGATTCATTTTATTATCAGAATTTTGAAATAATTATATTTTGCGTTTACTTTCTCTTACTGACATTTTCTTATAAATGTGTACTCTACACAGCACTTGAAACGTGTAGATTGTGTAACCATATTAATTAATTCAAATTAAGTTAGAATTTGTGTATTTAATGCTATGTAACTATGGTGTGGTGTTTTTTTAAAATAAGATTTGAAAACCACACTGCAATTCTCATAGATCTGAAGCGGACTCATTCCTAATCTAGTATATATGTGTTCATGACCCTCATTTTTGAATTGTATTACTTGCTTGGCAAAACAAATAATAATTTAAAAAATTAAATTCTTTTAGTGCAGTCATTTATGTCGCCAAGTTAAGCATGTTATTTATTTAAAAAAAAAATAACACGACTATCATCTTGGCATGTTATCGATTTCTACCTATCTAAGTATGTCAAATTAGCACCCACTCCGGAAAAGACCCCTCCACCAATCTACCTAAAAATAAAAACCACACACATCGTCGAAGCCTGTATCTCAAGAAATATCTCACCACCCGCTTCATTGTTTGATCGGAGCTCAATAGCAGAATCTAATAAAAATTTCCTACTCTCACCATGAAGAAGTTAGTTTTACGACTCGCGGAGAATCGTGCCATCATCGCACGAACTCACTCCCGCTGGCTATATGGCTGCCTCTGGACAATAAAAAGAAAATGGTAAAAAGAAAGATAAATACCCGCTGGAAATCGTCCCGAATCAACATGAACGGTAACGATAGTAATATTAACAGGTATAGGAGAAAGGCAGTATTTGCTGAAGGGTGGTTTTGACGGGAAACCTGGCTGTGGTATTGGACGTCAGCTGTCACTTGGAACAACTCGAATTAACAGGATTCGTGACTGCATCAGGAGTGTAATTCGATAGGCGATTTAGGGTTGTGCAAAGACTCGCGATTGCGTGGCATTATGCTCGAAAATTCTAAGCTCACGGTAAATTGTGTGTACTTTGATGAATTGGGTGTTATGTGTTCAGATGGTATGTAGTTTCTTCCAGTGCAATTTCATATTCTACCTTGCTCACGAAAAAATACTGTTTTTGGAAACTGTCATATCCCTTGGATAAACTGGAATGCGTGTCAGGGGAGGGAAAAGTTATTATATTGGAATCAAATGTTTGATATGTATTTCGAGTTCTTTTTTTGGACAAAAACGCATAATTGAAGGTGTTTTTCCTTTTTCATTTTGCCACTCACGACAAAAATCTTCAGAATAAAAGGAAGTATTAAAAAGAGCATGGATTATCGATAACACACTCAAAACTTAAAAAAAAAAAAAAAATTCGATTATTGGAAAATATCAAAAGGGTCATGGATTATCGACAGCACAAACAAATTTTAAAAAGACTTTTGATGGTTGGAAAATATTAAATACATCATGGAATATCGATAACACAAACTAAACTTTAAGCAGTCTTTTGATTGTTGGAAAATACTGAAAGGAACATGAATTTTTTTTTATCGATAACACCAACTAAACTTTAAAAAGTATTTTGATTAATGAAAGACATTTTTAAATACGAATTATAAGTTTTTATTGTGAAGTTTATCACTTAAATGCAATCACGTTACTGTAACAAATGCCACAGCATTCAAAAGAAACAAACGAAAATATCTTTATATTATTATCTTCACATATTATTTAGAAAATAATTTTTCAAATCTCTTCAGATAGTAACGTTCTATAGTTATTATATTTTCTTTTAGTTATTTTGTACATTATTAGTACTTCGTTAATATATTCATACATAAGAATCATCTCAAATACAGTCTCCTATAAAGCGATTAATTCGAAACGCGTTATAAGGATACCGTGTTATACGAAACTTAGAATTAATTCAAATCTGGAAATGCGTTATATGGAAACCACGCTATGAGAAACATATAAATAAGACAAATCAGATTAATTTATACTGTTTCATATTGAAACCACTGCCATGTTATATAGAAACAAGGTTATGAGAAACTCAGAATTAATACAAATTAAACGAATTTGTACCGCTTCGAATTTGTACTTGTACATAAATTGAACCTATATAAATACTGCATTTTCAAAGAATCAAATTGTGATTGATATGGGTAAAAAACAAAATTTTATAATAGAAATGGCAATGAATATGTAGATTTAAACATATTTCAATTCAGGTTCAATCAATATAATACATAGTTCATATAATAAAATTATAAACTAAACAATTGTTTCCAACAAAAATGTAGTGTAATTATTCATCTTCACTGTCAAGTATTTGCAGTTCAACTCTATTTTCTCTAATTTTCCATCCTTCACACGATTTAAAATTTGGATTTTATCTTCAAGATATATATATATATATATATTAAACGGTTTTCTCTTATCATTAGAAAGTTATTGTTTGCTCACTTTTAGGGGAATTGTCTGATAATTGAAATTAATAAACAGGTTATTACCACGTTAATGTCAACTGTAAGAATTTAACGCAAAAAATAAGTGCTGCCACAGATAAAATTTTCAAGCCATTTGAACTGTTGGAATGTTCTTGTACGAAAAACGCATTACAAGATCGCCTTACAGAATAGACATTGCAATTTCCGCTCTGCGTTTTATATGGAAATTCGCGCATTATAAAAATACAGCATTATAGGACATATAACTGTATTGAGATAATTAAGTTTGATTCATCTAAATACTGTCGCGATTAATATTTTTATTTACTAAGTAGATTCGAATGTCTCTTTGAGTTTTGCACATTCATCTATAATGCTATTTGGTATTTTTCATCTCCAGCACTGCCATGATTCCCCCCCCCCCTTAATTCTAGAAACTACACGTGTGTGACTTTATTGCTTCGGAAACGACTCATGCACAACATTTGAAGACAACTTTACCGAAGAATAAGCAGCCTGAACAAAGCGAGCCTTCATTCGGTATGAGTTTAGTATATATACTCGACTTCAGGATGCTCTTTATTTTCTTGAGAAAGATTATCTCTTGAATCATCTTAAAAGAGGGAAATGTCATTTGGCAATTTTTCAAAGAATAACAAATGATGAATCATTTGGCATAATTTTTTGATAAATTTTGTTATCGCAAGGATTTTGAATTATACTTACAACGAAACTTACACACACATAACGAGTGCAATCAAAGATGGATGGCATTTTAGTTTGCAGTCAGATAACCGAACACAAATGTTTCATTTTTGATCTATTGGAATTTAATGATAAACCTCTGGAAAAAAAATAAGACGATATTTGAAATAATTTTTGTTCTTTATATGTAGGAATATTTTAACACACACTCACAGAAATTTCATACAGAATGTTTAAATTTTCTCTAAATAGCATTAAAAGCACTGTTTACAATCTCATACACTTCAGATCGATTAGATTAAATCTAAAATAAATCTTACAATGAAAGGATGTAAAACAAAAAAACTTACTCAAAAATTAGAAGAAACTTTTACTGCCGATAATTTTTGATACAAATTTGAAACCTTTGATGAATCAGGCTTGTTTAATAAAACTACATTCAATTATTTAAAAGCTAAATTTTATTCAAATAAAGAACGCAAACTATAGATATTACAACTTTTCATGCATGAAATAATAAAATGTTCGCAGATTTTATTTCACTACATTTTTATTTTTAAATAAATCCTTATCAAATATAAGATTGTAGTATTTAGAGAGGAAGTGATTCGGAATATATAACTTTTGGCTTACATTCTTTAAGTTATAATAATATGGTATACTATGTATAAGGAATAAAATAAAATAAAGAATGTTAGTAAAAAAAGTAGTATATCTTTTCACATCTGGAATAGACTATATATGTCCTTCCAATAGTTTACTTTAGTGGAATTTCTTAACTTTCGAATAATTTTTAAAATTAGAGAAAAACTCAAATATTTCGAAAAGCGACTGAACTTCATATAAAATTCTTCTTTAACAAAGTATACGAACTAAAAACTGTTTTATTTTAGGGTTAGAAGAGAAGAAAACTGTTCTTGTCTTTAAAGCAGTTATTTTTTGTCAAGTTTTCGAATCTTTAAATAATTCTTACTATAGTTGAAAGTGCAATTCCAACCCCCCCCCTTTCTTGTTGAAAAATGATAACACTTGCTATAGTTTCTTTTAGGCATTTCTGTACGATTCCTGCTTGGAATAACTGCTGCTCTTTTTTTTCCCTCATTCGCCCCCCTTTGCATCATACAGAGAGAAGAAGAGAGAGGATTCGTTTTTCACTTATACAAACACGGCTGCATGGTTGAATCTAAATAACATCATGAATACTTAATGAGCATTCTGTCTCAGCGGTGTTGACAGATGGTTCAACCTAGCGTAGTCTGGGGTTTACTTGAGAAGGCAGCGTGGAAAAAAAAATAAAATAAACATGGAAATAAATAAGTGGAAAACGAAGCGGAAAGTGGAAAGGTGGTAACTCCCTATCAGACGATTATTTTTTCCCATGTTGTATAATTTTCGTCACTGTTTAATATAAATGTTATGTAAATATGAGGCAGTCTCGGTTGGATTAGAGTAACCTCCTCTCTATTTTTCCCCCACCTGTAACATATTGTTTTATCTTAAGTATTTGTTGAGGTAAGAATGAATATTTCATAAGTATCAGACCCCAACTATTGTAAAATGTGATACAAAAAGATGAAAAGAGACTGTTGTGGGAAAAAATAAAAATAAAACATTGACACAGAAGTGGTGTAATTGAAAACGATAAGGTCGTGCGTTAAAAGAAAGGCCAGTCCTTATCGTTTGGCATAAACATTGCATAATTTTTACAGGATAAAATTCATGATTAAGTTCTTAAGATGTTCTGATTTAAGAATATAAGATAAACCATTGTGCATTTCTTACATTTTACAGATTATTAAGAAGCAGATGTTCCTGTGATTTTCAAAGTTTGCGTAATACTTTAATATTCTTAATCTTAAGAACTGGTAAAGTGGAAATTCTTAAGAACACACTAATTAACACACTGCTTAAGAAAACACATAATTTAATTAATGCATGTGAATTAATTTAAAACTATTACGTAGCAAAAAATAAAACGTGATGACGAAAATAATTTCACTTGTGTCTTAAACACAAATGAAATTATTTTAAAAGGAATTATTATAAAAGAAAGAGTTAAAAAACGTACCGGCTTGCAAAAAGCAATCATTTAAATATCGTGAAAATAGAACTTTCAAAATATTTTCTGCTCATTTTATTAATGTTATCTAATATGATGTCAAAAATTACCAGAAAAAACATCTTTTCGGCATTCAGAGACAAATGTGTGGACTTATAAAATATACAAAATCATATTTAGAAGCAGATTTTCTCTTTTAAAAATTTCTTGATCATATCTGTCAGAAAAATGACTAAAGGTTACTCTCATAATAGCAATAACTAAATTTGGTCCATTCATTTTTGATTATACAAATGAAGTAAACTATAATTGGAATTTTCTTTACATTAATTCATTACTATTAATACTGATAAATTTAAAGGGATTATCACATTACTTCATTTAAAATTAATATAGAACAGTAGTAGGAGAGAGTTTTAGCAGATTTTGAAATATTAAAATATTTTTACATAAATGTGTCAAAAATTACTTGGGCTAACATGAAAAATAATGACAAATTTAGCTTCTTAAATTATTTAAAAAAAATGTAGAAAAGCATAATCTTATCTCAAAATTGTGAATCCGTTTTGATTAAAAATTATTAAAAACGAGGAATAAAAATTGGATTCAAAAAATAACATTTTTATTTTCATGTTTAATTTCTAAAATGTGAGTAACGTTTTTGAATTTTATTGTTACACATCATTATAATCTGAAATAATTCTCAAATTAAATAACTATTTCAATGTAATTATGAGAAAGGTTAAAAAACACCAATATGATAAGTATAATAAATAGAAAAAAATCATGAATTACGCAGGTATGAGAACTTCAAATAAAATGAAATTTTTGAAATATTATCATACGTTTTAGGAACAAATAAGTATTTTTTCATTTTACCAAATACTTTTTTCCTAGATTCTTACACAATTTCTTAGATTTTTTAACTTTTTAACACAGTTCGATAGATATACATTACTCAATTGACTTACAACTTTAGAAAAATATTTTTTAGATATCAAATAATCATCGATAAAACTGTTACAAATTTTCAAACATTAATAACTAATTTGATAGAAATGTATAATCGGAGGTAAAACAATAAATAAAACAATGCAATTTCATATGAGGAAAAGAAACACAGAATTTGATGAAGATCAAATGATATTAAAATGCTTTCAATCAATCATATGTAATAAATCAGAAATCTTAGTAAAATTATCCAAAATCCCAATAATTCATTTGAAATTAGCTAATTAAACTTAAGAATCACGCATCAAATAAACTGTTCTAATCTGTAAAAAGATAGTTACGTAAAACAGAGAAAATAAAACTTTGCTTGAAAGAAAACGCATAAAATAAATGGGTTATTTTTTTTGTTTCTTTTTGCGAGTTTGTCAAATAATCATATTACAATTTATCTTCTTTTATTTTTAAAAGCTTGTATTAATGAATATTATTTTATGAAAAATGTATATAATCTTTTAACCCGCTTTAAATATGAATTAGAAATAAGCTCAGATGTTACTTATAAATAAAGTTATAATTTCCAAATTTATTTTATGTGTCTTCCAAATCATGTAGAAATCTATTTACTCAAGATCCGATACATTTTCCTTGCAAATCGAGTACCTTCTGAATATTCAATCGACGAATATTTAAATTGATTGCTGAACCTAATTGTTTTAGCATTCGAAATAGAATAAAAAAGTGCAGGTGATTTTTTTGAATGGCAGATGATATATATATCAAGCAAAAATAAGCAAATGACATATGTCGAGGCGAAAAAATAACAAGATAACGGAAAAAAAAGGTGCATCTATTTATTACATTCGAATGAAAATATGACATTTGTTAAGAACATCTGCAAAGGATGCAAATCGGTTTGTTTTTATATCTTTAAAATGAAGAAAAATCTTAATAAATATTTACACCTACATTTAATTTCGTTTCATTATCGTATTCAATAAAAAATATGAATTATTAGAGTACTTTATATTTTTTACTTAAATCAAAAAAATTTCCATGATAACTCCTTTTCTTTCTTTCATTTTTTTTCTCCCCGAAATTGCACAACTAGGGTTATAATTTAAGGAAATCATAAAGCTAAGCCTACTATTCTAAAGGAAGTAATCGATCTTTGAAAAGACAGTAATTGTAGTCTTGTACTTCGGTGAAATACTGCAGTAGTAGGTTTGTAAATCCGTATAAATGTTTGCGAAAACTTGGAGTTTAAATCACCCTTCTCTTTTTATGAAAACAAAGATTCATCCAGGTTACAAATGTGTGTGCCCGCGTTCCATACATTATAACTTTTTTAAAATTTTGTTCTTTTTGTCGATTTTTTTTTCCTTTTAAACTGAAACTGATATTTTAAATAATTTTTTATTCAACCATTTTCATTTCCTTATTACATGCTCAAATTTCGCGTCTGTTTCTTTAAAGCACAAATAATTTTAAACTTCTGTATGAAAATTCAAGTATAAACGTAAATATGAAAATAAATTTTAAAAATTTATTGATAACAAAGATTTGTCGATTAGAAAAATACTTGAAGAAAAATTTTGTCGTTGTTTTTCAGATATATTAAACTATATTTATTTAAATTTATACAGTACTTTTAGTTATAATGGATTTCTGGAACTTCCTTTGAAATGGTTTTATGAGTTCTTATAGTCTAGCAGCAATATATATGTATATATATTAGCATCTCTGTTTTATTTTTATCTAATTCCTAACTACATTAATTGTGTTTGGTAAATATTTTATGTATTATAGGTAATGCAAAGAACTGACTTTTGGCCGTTTAAAAACTCAATATATTTCGTTCAAAAAGCGTTACTGAATTCCAATTGCTGCATAAGGTCTTATGCAGCGAGACAAAACCATAACTGTTCTACAAATAATTTCTAGTTCTTAAATGTCTTAATTACAGCAAAGAATATTCATTTTTGTTTTTGAGAACTTATTCGTTCTATCATTTTTTGGATATCAAATTGAATCTACATTTTTTTCTTTGTTTAAATATTTACTTACGCCCCTTAATTAAAACTGTTTAAATGCTTTCTTCACTCTTTAAAAGGGAAGGAATGGGGAAGGGCGCTGATGGGTTTCTTTAAATAAAAAATATTTTTTTCCCAATTAAACAAAATTATTCGCTTTCCCCGTCATACCATGCCCTACGCATCCTTTTCATTTTTAAACAGAAATATTGAAAACTCTTAAAACACAATAAATAAAAAGTATGACATATAAGAAATTGTATTTCACTCTAGGCACATCAAACAGCAATTTTTAAATAATAATTCGTAAAATTGTTCACTTTTTTTATTTTGAAAAAAAAAGATATTTTCAGTTTTTTGGAGTGGTACGGATCAAAACTGGAGACCAATAATTATTAATACTTCTAAAAATAACCACAGACATTCATAAGAATATGTGAATTCTATTTAACAGTTCATTGAAAATAAAGATATTTTTAAAACAAATTATATTTAAATAATCCCTGGATCCCACCCAATTCTTCCTCAGACACCAAGAAATCCTTTCATCCTTACTCAACATTTTTAGGTTCGAGTATGAATATTTTTTAAAATACATTTTTAGGTATTTTGCAGATGTCTGCATTTTGATATCTCAAACACGCTTATCAATTGCTAATGCTGTCCCCCCCCATTACTTTCGGGATAAATTCACATTCAATGCAAACAGTGTCTCAAATTTCTACTCTCTCTTTACAATAGCCTCCTCCCTTTAATAACACGGAATAAACAAGAGTCAATGTAAAAGTCTCAAGCGTCAAAGTTATTATTAACATCCTCTTACACCCAGCCCTCAGAAAAATAGACCATAGAATAGTTCCAATTAAAAAAGAACAACACGGTTGACGAAATGAATGGTCTCATACCCACAAACACTGAAAGACTTGCAACTAAAAGTTGACAAAAGAAGATTAACACTTAATGGTAGTCGGTGGAAGAAAAAAAAAATATGCGCGAGTATTGCAATAACCGCTGTCACGAAATATCTTAATGGTCACATTCACAGTTCATTTGGAGTTGATTATTATACGTCAGAGGAGAGAAGGGGGAAGTAAGGACCGACACCTAATGCCTTGATGAAACTTTTTCTCCCTTCGAGGGTAAAAATTAGCATCGTCAGCTCTGGAACATGATGTTTCTTTACTTTTATTATTACCACTCTACGTGAGGCCTGAGTGGACCCATGACTATCCCGAGGGGTTATCGTGTAACTGTGAAAAAGATCATTGTAAGGCTATCATCCCGTGAGATTACATCAAGTATTATAACAGGCCTATTCTTATTTCGCCTGTGGATCGATTAGTTCAGAGTTTATAAATGTGTGTGTGTGTGTGTGCCTTGTTCTCTCTTTCGTAATTTATTTTGCAATATGCTGAAGAAAACTTTATGAATAATGATTCGACGATATGATTTTGGGAATATTGATGCTTTTAATAACTTTGACATATTGTAATATGAAATGAACAAGTTGATAGTGTAGAAAATATTTTCGTCTTGAGCATTGATAAAATTCTTCGGTATGAGAATGAAAAAATATTTTTTTTTTTCCATCAACATAGTTTATTTTAGCGTTATTTTCGAACAAAAAATAATTTGATTAAGCAAATACTTGAAATTATTCATTGTAGTATTCTGTAAGTTTTAGATTTATTAATGAAGGCATGAAAGAACAATATCCTATTGATATAAATGAGTAATCTATTTTGACTCAAGGAGACCTCAGGGCCTTATCTTCTTTAGGTAGGAACGGGAATCATGATTTCTATAGACCCCAGTGATCTCTTTCTTTCCCATGGAATTTACTGTCTGTTAAACATGGGTGATGTATTCCCGAGATACCATAGCAATCTTTCTCTATTTTTGACTCACCTTGTCAACCAATTTTAATTTTTAATTTTATTTATTTATTCATTTTTCAAACATCTTTATCATAGGTGTACCTTGTTTGACGCAACATAGCCATACCTGAATCTTGCACGCTATTGAAATCTACTATCACTCACTCACTTTAACTGAAGGAAATATTACTATTGTATTGAAAAGATCACCATCTAACTTTTGTTCTTAATGGAATACAGACTTAAAACAATTTTGCTGAGTAAACAATGTCATGTGAATGATTTAATTATACTAGAAATTCTACCTGCGTTATTTTACGAGTGATTTTCTGTATTTCAGCTACACTTTTTGCATAACTTGGAAGAAAAAAATAAATTACGACACATTTTTTTTCTTACCTACAATTAGTTTCAAGTAAAAAGGATCAAATAAATAAAATCCCGCTAAATACGAGGCCTATTTAAAAATTGGAAGAAAAAAAAGTATTATTTTCAACATTTCCTCAGGTAAAAACAAGGACAAAAAAGCCACATTTTTACGTCCAATAAAATCAAGAAATATATATTATAAGTTTTATCATATTTTGCACAGTGATAACAGATTTTCAAAGTGTAGTTCAACATCTTTAATTTTATCTTATATGGTGATCCTCCCCCCCACCTCCCAATGGAAATAAAAATGTTATCACTTCAATAGCATTAAAATGAATTCGGTTAGATTTCCCCATTAAATTAATTAAAACTATCCAAACAGAATTTTTTTTAAATCTGAAATGTTATTAAACATATTCATATATACATGTTATAAAAACCCAAGGCCAACAATGATTCTCATTCTCTGCACCATTCCCACTGCTTCTCAATTTGAAATCTCAAAACGACCGAAAACGGAAATCTCAATTAGATTCTTTTGATTGTGTCTCTGCCAATCCAATTAAAACCGAACACTCCAAAGCATAGATCTGTTATCGAAGCCCGGCGACAAACAAAACGATGCCGCTGAGGTATTTTTTTCCCCTCCCCTCTTCCAAATTACCAACTGGCTGCAGTCCCCAGCTGCCCTAATCGCGACACCAGAAACAAAAAGATAGGACACTTATCAGTTAAAAAAAAAAAATGCTCGACAGTCGGTTCCAACCGGCGAATTTAACAACCACAGAAAGTCGCGATCACTATCGTAGCCGGGCTCTAGGAACGAAATCGAGATGAGTTGAGAAGACGAGAAACTGTCACATTGTCAAGATAAAGGTTGTGCCGGAGGACCCATCTCATCTTCTGGTCACGTAGCAGCAGTTGACATCTCCAGATGTCAATTTGTCGCCCTGCTATCCGTGTTTCTCAGATTCTGGGCGTAATGGTGTTGTTGGTACGTTAAGCAGGTAGGTGCGAGCATGACGAGGGGTTGGCGATACAAATAAACATTGGTTTTTTGATGATAGTGGATTGGCTTTGAGATTGCAGAACAGGGTAATGGTAATGGTCTCAGAGAATAAGCGTATGTGTGTGTGAGAGAGAGAGAGATTTTGACTAAATTGGGAATCGTGTTTGGGATGATAGATATCAAAACTAAGCTCCATTTTTTAAATGATAAATCGTAGATATGTCACTAATTTTAATACATAAGTGTTAATCATGACTTCCATATATTTCCTTGATTTTTTTTTGTCAGTTTTAGCTTAAAGACAATCTTCCAACATTTTAAGGCTTTTAAAAAGTACTGTTGCTCATTTCAACAACTTCTGGGATTTTGAAATGATGTAAAATGATGTATCCTTTCTAAAACTAGAAAAAAAAAAAATCTTTTGAATTAAGAAGGTCTGATAATCGATATTACAGAAAATTTTTACTCTTGGGAAGAGTAATCGTGAAATCTCTCAGAAAAAAAAATGTTTCCAACTTTTTAACCTAAATAAATACATTTATGATAAAATATTGTAATTGATACTGGAAGTTCATTTATTTCCAGAACTTAATTCTATTGAAAAGACCAGGTAAATATTAAAAAATCAAATTTATCTGTATAAATAAACGTATTTGAATAAATAAATATTACAAAAGTAGTTACATGAAAAAATTAACACATCAAAATAGTAGCTTATAATAAGGAATGGATGGAAAAATCATTTAAGTTTGAAGCATTAATTGATTGTTTATTTTCGTCGTATTTGGATGCAACACGAGAGCTATAGGTGACGGACTTCCTAATTTTGAGCAGGTATCAAGTGACGAGGACAACACTTGAACCAGCACCCCACTATCCAAAATTCCGCACCATGGCAAAAGGATGACTTAGAACCTTACAGATTTAACACGTATTAGCCTCGTTACACTATAGGTCTTTGGTGCCATCAGGACAGAAACCCAAGACTCGACCAAAAAAAACGATAGCAAAAATCAAAATAAAAAACTAATGACCTAAGAGAAAAGTCACCCCACATATAAAACTCTTGGTTTAAGCCACGAGCTTTGTCATTTAAAATAATAATTTTCTGACTAATATATACATTCTAGTCATCACTTTTTTAAAAATGCTATTATTTTCTTTTTATGGATTATTGCTTTCATTAGAAACTCGAAATGCTTTCTTAATGGGAAAAATAGATGTATTTCAACGAGAATAAAATTCGCGCAATAAGTAGATCTAGAATTTTGGTAATTACGCAGAGATGTATTGAAAAAGATAAAAAAATTGCCAACATATTCAGATCATTTCTCATCAATTACAAAATGAATTGAAAGAAATGAACGCTGAAAGTAAAACACAATGCGCTTTCTCTGACGATATATTTCCATAATTATGTTTACTAAATAGCCATTATCGGATATAATCATGTAAAGTGTTTATTTATCTATATAATATCTCCAATGTTAATGAATATAGCGAGAGGTACACACACGCACGTTCTAAAACACATCAAAGTTTGCCAAAAAGTCAAAACAATAGCTCTCAGAAAACAAATAAACGCTTTTTAACTTTTAAACCTACCGGAGACATACCGGCATTCTCTAAAGAAATATAATAAAAAAATAAAGTCAGGAGAGAGAAGAAAATAAAAATACTAATCGCTAAAGCTGTTAAAATTCTCACACAATGCAGCGAATAAAAACACACTAAAAAATTATCCATTGTATGGAGAAAAAAAGTTGAATTGTTCTCGCAGAGATGGCGATGATTGACAGATATGTTTTGGCCGTCTCCATGGTAACGGAAGCTGTTGCGCATTGATAAGCGTCGCGTTGTATCTTCTGCCAATCAAAGTGGGCAGCGGGAGGGGCCATGTCACGTAGGAATCGCAAAAATGTATAATCGTAGGAAAAGCGTACGCGGTTTGTATGAAAATGTATTTAGATATACATCTGAAGAGAATTGGCGAGGGTTTTTAGAGTTTTTTTTTCATTCGTCACTTCTCCATATAGCATTCGAGGCATTTAGCTAGATTCATCTCCTTAATGTGTTCATATGAGGGAATTCATTTAATTATGGTGACACTTGAAATACTGGATGCAGAAAGGCAATTATCATTGTTTTGTATTCAAAGCAAACGACTTATAATAACCGGAATTATCGCTCTCTATTTAAGAAATCAGAGTCGTTTGGTTAGAATTGTGGTTTTATCAAGTAATAAAAGCATGACGGAAAGCTGGAGGGGTGGGGAGGGTCTAATTATTATACAATTGAAGCAAAAGACAATTTAATAAATACTTGATTATCGCACTTTTATAAGCAAATGAGCATTTTAGAAAATTGGAGCGAAAATATATGAAAAGACAATAAGCAAACAATGCAATTAAATTATCCAATTTTAATTGTATGAATTTTCTATATATATATATATATATATATATATATATACAAAATTTCATAGTTCCAGGTACATTGTTTAGTCAGATATTTAAAAATTTCCGCATGCCCAATCATTTAATTGACCTTCAAAACTTCACTCAACTTTTTATTTTTCATGACGGTAACGTTTTTAAAATGCTAAGGAGTTTTTTTTTTTTTTTTTTTGCTTTCTTAATCAGTGTAAAGTTTTCATGTTTTTTTTCTCTATTTTTTGCATAAATTGTTTGATAATTCTGAAAATGGAATAAGACAAGTCTTGTAAGGCTATAATATAACTCTAGTAAAACAAAACCTATGAACAGAATTCTCAGAAACCTTTTTAAAAAATTAAGAAGAAAATTATTAAAAGATGTTAAAATTTAAAGAAACAGTAGGGATATAAAACATTTTTAAAGAAATTCAAGATTTTAAATAATTCCTTGCTCGAAAGTGAATTTATTTTTCCCGAAATTACTATTTGCGTTGAATTAGAATGAATATAAACTTTTTCGTATAAATATCCAAATTAAAAAAAAAAGCATGTTTTAAATTATTTATGTCAACAAAAAGACATTTCAACATTTAAAGTGAAAAATATTTTTTAAAAAAAAAAACCCTTTCGTTTATATCACCAATGCCTTTTATATATATATAACACATCGATCAATAATTCCCGAGACTAACCCAGAGATGGCACTCGTAGTAAAACCAGCAACTATGTGTCTTTTCAGAACCTTGTTCCAGAAACATTGTCAAAATTTACAAGTGATCGACCAGAAAGGTTTACAGTGGAATAGGTTTTCAATTGAAGCCAGGATTCTTTCAATGAACAAAGTCAAATGTTGATGGATTGAAAGTTATTTATCACTATTACCTGCAACAAAAAAAGATTTCATGAAAAAACGGAAAAATTGGGAGATTTGGAAAGCGTTGGAAATCGATTGTGATACCCGCAAGTGATAACAAAGTGTTATGTTGATGAATACAAAAAATTTTACAAAAAATCGCTTACTTTCAATGTTGGACGCTCGGAGAGTTATTGATCGAGATTATACTATAACCATACCTATATATCTTAAATTCGATCGAAACACTACATCATAGTATTCAAATCTTTAAGAAATGCTTTAATGTTCTACAATCATTCACTTTTAATAAACGTAAAATTTTAAATTTGAGAAGGATTCCATGTACAACATACTAAATTTGCATAAATACTGAGGAAGCTTAATTAAGGTTTTTTTTTTTTTTTTTTTTTTTGCATATTATCTTATTTAATGTGTTACAATCAAATATTTTTGAAAACAACTTATAAGTATAGGAAATTCAAAAATTATTACTGAAGTTCTGGTTAGATTTGAAAAATCCTGTGCTATAAGAATCTCTTTTCTTTTTTATTGCAATTATTATATAAAATTTACATATACTGAAAAAAAAGTCACTAAAAATTTAATTCTTAAATAAACGAAAATATCATTGAGCGCTAATTAAAAATTCCTGACAGTTTGTAAAATATATTTCTTTTAAATTATTTGTCAATGATTAACTTTATTTGTCAATGATTAACTTTATTTGTCAATGAAGGTAAACTTACAAACTAATAGTTTATTCTGTATTGGACAGTTGCTCCAACTTGCTATCGATATAAAAGGCGATCCAAACATAAATAATCTTTTAATAGTGATTTTTCATCCGTACATTGCACAATAATAAAATTAATTAACATTATCATTTTTTTTTTCGTTTCTGTTGCAAAACACATTTAAATCAGAATTCATAACAAGTATCCTCAATATCATTTTCTAAATTTAATTACAATTATTAATTATTTTTCCTTCTCTTAGAATTACAAGTTTTTTACATTTTTAAATTTCTAACACAACAATCACGATGAAGTTTTTGCGTTTTATTTACATCTTTTTGGTCCACTTAGAAAATATACTGAACGTTCAAAAGCGACTAAAAATAACTAGAAAAACAGAATAATTGCTTATGAATTTATTTGAATAAACCGCTATCCATAGGGACATTGGTGACAAAAAAAAAAAAAAAAAAAATCTGAACAATTTTTTTTTAACTTTCAAACTTCGCGTGCACATAAATCATCCACAGCGTTAAAGGTTAACTATTATAAATCTTCCTATTTTTTTCTTCCTTTTGGAGGCAATTTTCGGTATAATATTGCAATAATCCACACTAGCACGTTTATGCTTGAGAGAAAATATTGAGCTTGTAGATTATATTTGTGCGTTCAGTTCACTTCCAATACAGATAACAAAAATACTTTTCCAACAATTTGAGAAAACGTGACTCAAGTTACAAGAGAGCATTAACATCTCTGCCACTCCATGCCGTGCTGGGTAGCGAAATGCATCGCTGCGAAGGAGGAGTCATTTCTCGGTTTTGTACATGTTTTCTTAAGTTCCACTTCATAGGTATCCGACCTTGTCAGTCAATTCTACTCAAATGTTTCGTTTTCCAATTTTATTCAATATTTTACTTCTTTTATCGAATGCACGAACTTAATTACTACTTCAGGGTATTTTCGCCAAATGTGAAGCAGCAATACTCATATATGCTCGATTCCCTTTATTGCACTGTAACTTGATAACCACTTGAAGATATTTTCGATAAATGTGAAGAAGCAGAAATCAAACTATTAAAGCAATTTTAGAAAGAAAAACTGCCTTAATACTCAGATATGCTCATGAGATTCCCTTAATTGTAAAGTAATTTGATTACTATATAAGGGAATTTTCACCGAATGTCAAGAAGGACCCTAAAATGGAATGCATTTTCAGATAGAAAAAAATGTCTTAATTCTCTAGGAATGCACATTAGATCGAAAAAATATCTCAATGCTCATGTATGTTCACGAGATTCCCTTTATAATAATAAAGTAATTTGAGTACAAAAGGGTATTTTCACCGAATGTTAAGAAGAACCGAAACTGGGAATGCATTTTTAAATAGAAAATTGCTTTAATACTCATTAATATGATCATGAGATTTCATTTAATGTACCGTAATTTGCTTACTATTTATGGATAGTTTAGACGAACGTCAAGTTGCAGGGGTCAAACTGAAAAATAAAAATTTTCTTAACACTCATACATGCAAAAGTGATTTCCTTAATTATATAGTAACTTTAATTCTAAAGGGTATTTTCACCGAATGTCAAAAAGTAGGAACCAAACTAGGAATTCATTTTTTTAATAGATAAGTGTCTCTGTACTCATTTATGCTCATGCAATTCCCTTACATGTGCAGTAATTTAACTACTAGCTAATGATATTTTTACCAAATGTCAAAAAGGACCCAAAATGGAAGACGCTTATAGAGAAAAAATGTCTCAATACTCATATATGCCCATGAGATTCCCTTGAATGTACAGCAATTTGATTACTGCGTAAGGGTATTTTAACTGAATGTCAAGAAGAGGAAACCCAAACTAGAAAACCGGAAATGCATTTTTAGATAGAAAAATTATCTTTATACTCATATATGTTTATGTGATTCCATTTATTGTTCTATAACTTGATTACTACTTATAGATATTTTAGCCGAATGTCAAGATACTGGGGTAATACTGAAAAAAGAAAGCTATCTTAGGCTCATATATGCTCATGTGATCGATTCCCTGAATTGTACAATAATTTTAATTCTAAAGGGTATTTTCGCCGAATGTCAAAGAGAAAGACCCAAACTAGGAACTCAGTATTAAATAGAAAATTGTCTCTGTACTAATATGTGCCTCATGTGACTCCTGCGATCTTAAAATTATTATACATCCTATAAATAAGAAACGTTTCAATTTGAAATAAATTTTAACATTAAAGATGAAATATGAAACATAAAATGGACTAGACAAACAGAAAAGAGTAGTATAATAAAATGTAATGCTCTGTAAGAAACCGTGAGTAAACTCAGAATGTGATATTCATATTGGGGGATTTTTCCATTTGAAAAAGTATTTCGAATTTGAGTTCTATTTTTTAACATACGACGAGAAGACAATTTTAAGGAATTTCATGCAACTAAGTTTGACACTTTTTTAAAAAAATGCAACTTACTTTAGGAGTTTTGCAATTTTCATTGTTCTAAACCATTTTTTAAAAAAATACTGAAGAGCATTAAAATATTTTTTTTATCATGATATATCACATACATCAACGTAAGGAATAAAAGTAAGCTAAAAGTAATTTCAAAAAGGGATTATACTGTAACTTGGTAGTCTGATTTTGATTTATATAATAGGCATAATGATATTGTTAATTTTTGGATTGATTTCGTGAAATTTGAGTTGGTTCATGATTTGTCTTTTGCCAACATACGGTCCCCGTTTCATTTACTAGCAATGTAAGTTGAAAAAAAAATTATTTCGACTAGTTATTTTAAAAGATAAAATATTGATACTGAGACACTCCTTCAAATACTTCGATCAAATTTTATAGTTTTCGTTTGCCCGTTTCTTTTCGGATTCGTTGAAATTTTTTAAAAAAATATTTTTAAAGTTATTTCTATAAAGTTAAAATTCTTTTTCAAAAGTCTGAAAGTTATTTATGAATAAACAATTTCTTTTTTTAAAAAAAAAAGTTCAAGTAATTAATTTGTTTCTCGAGTTAATTTTGATACTAATTTTTTAAAAAAATTCGATTTCAATAAAAAAAAATTTTTTTTTGTTCAATCTCAAATTTTTTTCGTAAGAATAATTTCAAAAGGGCTGCATTTACATACATTTTAACGAGTAATAACTATAACAACAAAAATAATTTGTAGCTCAGATATTTTTGAATAAATTATAATAAAGATAATGAAACACGACAAACTATCTAACCTATCATGAAAAAGAGCATAAACCTATATGTCTTTTATAACAACCACTTAGAAATTTTGTTTTCTTACTATTATTGTGATGCAAATGAGTTAATATGAAAGTTCACATATAAATTATCGAATTATTTGTCAACAATTTTTCTATTTGCTACTGATTAAAATATTTGAGTGAAAGTTTATAAAATAGTGTAATATGTAGTGTATTTTGAGAAAAAGGAATATTTTCTTACGAAAATTTTTGATAATTTAAGTTTATATTGAGTGAGTAAGAAATGAAAATTTTTAGGGAAGTTACAGAAATAAAAACTAAAAATATTTTATAATAAATGCCATAAATTAAAATTAATGAATAAGTAGTAAATTTTCTTAAAAAAAATATCACAGACACATTTTACAAATTAATAACAGTTTTTTTAGATGAGAAATATTTTCAAAAAATAACAACGCATTTAAACGGAAAAAGTTACTTATTATTATATAAAATTTAATACAATACAGGCAAATAAAGTTTGAAATAGGATTTGAGGAATTCCAGTATACCAAAAAGGAAAGATATGTAAAAAATGGAAACAAAATTATCCGAAAAAGGAAGCAAGATAACGTTTTCCCAAAAGGGAAAAAAATGCCAGAAATTATTTCCATCCTTTTTTTCCTTCTTTTCTAAAAAAAAAAAAAAAAAAAAAAAAAAACTAGAAAACCTAGTTCTAATAATGAATGAACCAAGAATTGCTTTACAATGAATTAATTATACCATGTTTTATGCTGTTATTTTCAAAACTCAGATTTTGTAAGATCATATTTGACACTTTTAAATTTATATGTACGTCTCTCCAGTTTTGATTTAAAATTAAGAAATATTATCCTCAATTCTATTTGAGAATTTCAAGGTCTAGTTGATCTAATACGCGATGAAGTTCTCCGAATCCATTGTCAGTTGATATTATATTACAATGAATTGGACTCTACAGGCTGCTACGAAATCTTGAGCTACAATTATTCGATACCTAAGTTGGCATCCTGATTTATACATCTATGTCCTGCCACTTTGGGCCCCGACAGATTTTAAGATCCTCAGTCCCACTACAAGACAGAATAATTCTGAGAAATCAAAACTCTTTTAACAACTGGCTAGACAAAAAAAAAATCACTGGCCACGAATTTGCAATCATGACTACTCGGCAACCGTGGTCGTTTGTAAACATATGAAATTGTATTAATACTGTTAAAATATTCTTTCTGAAAAATCGTTGCAATTCTGAGTCATGTTCCATACCATATTAAAGCTCTAGTCAACGGGCCATTTTTATTTCGTGGACGTATTGTTAATCCTACGGAATTACTACCACCACCCTCAAATCTGTACTATTTTACATATTTAAATGCAAAAAAAAAAAAAAAAAAAAAAAAAACATCCGAAAGAGCAAAAAATAAAGCAGGTTCCTCGAAATAATATTTTCTTTCAGATTTTCGATAATATTTTTGAATATTCTTAAGATTTGGAGGCGAAATGCTATTCCGCAGAAAAACTTCATTGTTTTTTGGCTCTTTCGGATGCATTTCTTTTGCATTCAAATAGATAAAATAAAAAAGATTTGAGGATGGTAGTAGAAATTCCATAGGATTAACATTACATTCACTAAATCAAAATGGCCGGTAGGCCTTAATAGATGAAAACACTATTTTTACAACAAATATTAAAATAAATATAAATATTTAATCGGATGGCTGAACATTTATTAAAAAGATCTCTTATTCAATTCATTGATTTCTTTTCATTTTGAATAACATTTTTCAACACATCTCCCTCTCTGAGTAGTGTGAATTCTCTCACTTTTTGCGCCTCCATTGTTGAAGAGATTACCATCCACGCTTCAAATCCAGAGTAATGCCGAATGACTTTTAACAACCATTCTTATCCACTTTCGCGCCACTTCCCCTCAAACGGATTCTCAATTTCCTCGCGTGCAGTCCAAATTCATTCTCTGACAAACCCACGAGCGCGTCCAATTGAGGAAGAAACGCCACGAACGCTAGATGCTGATCACCATTCTAGGCACGACACAGAACCTATTGCCCTTCGGGCTCTGACTTTCGGACCGGGAGGCGGTTAGAGCGGTAGTCGTAGTCGCGTATCGCGGTTTAGTAGACCGGAAGATGGCAACTTCGATACGAATTTCGCGTCCCCTATCGCTTCAAACTTAGAAAGCAGATGTCTTTCCAGGTTCGGTGTATATAGATATAAAGACGTCGAAGGTCGGACAGAAAAGATCTAATGAAAGTTATTACAATTTGAAATGGTTTTTGGCAGTATTAAATGGGTACACGGAGGGAATATTGGATTAGTTAAATCTACAGTTGCTGTTCGATGAGGAGTATTTGGAAGGTATGTGGGGTGAAATTAAATTGCGGATGATGAGGAAAAAGAGGTGATAAGTTGTAATTGATAGTTTACGGGTGTCAGATGTCAGCAGGTTCGAATACGCCCATTTTTCTTCGTTTCGCCAGATTTAATGCTTCTTTTGTCTGTGGATCTCATTGGTGTGTGGCAAGACGTGTGTTTGAAGAAAGATCAACCAATCGAATGATTGTGGTTGGGTTTTGTTATTTTTTTTCAAAATAAAGCTCGTTTTTCGAAAAAGGTAAAAGTGAGCAAAATTTTTAAATAATAATAATAAAAAAAAAGATAATTATTAAAAAGTCCGATTCAGGGGGAAAAAAAGAAATTGCACTATTTAAAACTTAAATTCTACAACATAGATAGAAAAGTTGATAGGTTATTTGTCTTCCAGAAAGTTATTATTGATCATAACTTTAGGTAAAATGATTGTTAGGGTCATATAAAAATTAGCAACTCGTCAAACGAAATGTGTTGTAACAATGATATATTACAAAATACCATTTCATTAATGTTATTTCAAAAGCACTAAATATTTTCTAGATTTTTTTTTTTGTTATTTTGGATTCTATAATATATATCATACAACAGTTTTTCCTTTTCCAGAAAGAATAATATGACATTTTGAAATGACATCCTTTTTGAGGCATTTCTTAAGTAATTATTTATTGCCAAAGGTTTACATAAAAGTTTAATAACAAAAGTAGTTTAATTTAACCTTACTAATCATATTAAGTATAATTTAGCGTCATTATTTTTTTAAATAATCCTACAAAAATACTACTTTCCATGTAACTTTTTTGCGCTTTTAACATTGGTTTCCTGAAAAATATGGCCACCGTAGCCTCGTGGCTATGATCGTGGTCATGCTATGAAAATATACCATTAACTGATTATTTTAATTAAAAAAAAAAAGGTAATAGTTGATATACTTTAAATCGTATTTCTCATATTTTTAGAAGTCTATAATGCATTCAAAACGTTTAAATAGGGAAAGGAAACCAATTTCAAAACATCAGTAAATAATTCGAGACAAAAACCAACGTTTTTATATGGTGGCAAAGTTTATAAAAAAATTATTGAAATATTAGTTAAAACTTGTAGCAAATGTCTAAATATTGTTCAGCCAAAAAAAAAAAAAAAAAAGGCTAAGTTCGGCAATTTTTGAAATCGCGCCAAGTTGTTGGGCTAAACTGCATTATTAAAAAAAAAAAATTGAAATATTAGTTAAAACTTGTTGCAAATGTCTAAATATAGCATTGTTAGGCGAGTTAGAACGATTACCTAAGTTTCAGAGCTCTAGCTTGATGAGAAGTTGGTTAAATTAACGATCAAAAAATTCATGACACACTGATACGTAGTGAATATTGCTGCACTGGAGCACCTAACCCGGTTTGGGTCTACATCTCCATATCTGGAAGTTAAGCCTGATAAAAATTGTATCTATGCCCATGTTTAGATTTGGATTCTTCATTTATAAAAGTAATTAAGTAAATAAGTAATTAATTATATTATAATTAAATTAAATGATAAGTATAGGTTCATGAAGTTAAATTTAAAATAACAAAATTAGGAGCTAGCATTAAGAATCATGAGTTTGAACGAGCGATCTTGAAGGGGTGGGGGAGAACAGGGTGATGGCGCTTATCCAATCAGGAGGCAGCTACTCAGCGCAGGACTTAGTTTAGATTTTCTGGTTATGGAGGGCTCCTTCTCCACTTAGGGGGAGAGGGAGCTTCACATACACCAAGTGAAATACATAAAAACGTTTTAAAAATAATTTTTTTTTTTTGGAATTTGAATTTTTTGGAATATGTTTTTTAAATCTGATCACAGCTTTTCCAGCGGTAAAATTTTAGCACAATATTGCACTTTAATAAAAAAAATATTTTAACGCTATATTTCAAGTATTTTTTAACTTAATAATCATGACACATGTGGAACATGCATGTAACTAATAAAACTTTTTTCCTGAGTATTTAAAACTCTGAAAAAATTATTTTAATCTTGAAGTAATTTCAAAAACTATAAATTATCTCAAAGATATATTGTAAAATTCATTTTTGTAAATATGATAGACACAATTGATTTAATTTCCAATGGAGATCTTGAAAACTAAATGATTATCTCATTCTTTTAATTTATATACAATAAAATTGAAAAAAATTCAGTTTCTTGGAGTTATTCACTTTTGGATACATGTATTTAACTCAAAGCAGCAAATGCAATAAAATATAATCAGTTCGACCCCCTTAACGCAAGGTAGTCGAGGGTTATAATTAAAATTCCGTGGGTTAAGGGAACCGTGAATTACAATATTAATATAAATTAAGTGAAAAATAAAAAAAAAATACTTGTCAAGATTTGTATTTTTCGCTGTCCTAACCCTTTTTCATTATAAACGTATTCAGTAAACTGTGTGACAAAGCTTATCCTTATTTTTTCCCCAATAGATGTAGTACAATAAAAAATAAGTTCTTATTAATAAAGATTAGCTCTGGCAATTTCGGCTTGTCTTGCCCCTTTCCGAATTTATTCGATAACATTGATCTTTTTCTCGATTTTTAAAGCCTTCGATTTGCTTTTACATTTTTACAGCGTTATTTTTTCATTATTGCAGAAATCACTAATACAAGAGAGGAAAAATCTTTTATAACTCTTAAAATAAATTTGACTAAAAAAACTAGCAGAACGTACAGCTAACCTCCAATAACTGTGAGGTCTTAAAAGTAATTTACAATTAATATATAAATAAATAAATTCCGAGAGAAGATTTATATATATAAGTGGGTGGGTGCATCCCAGAAAATAATTTGGGGGAGGGGTGCATATCGCCATACCCGAGACAGAAGAATTATTCGGTACAAAATAAATAATACACAATCTCAATCTCAATTCTCCTATTTAAAACTTTTCAAGTATTGATATGATTCAATCAAGTAATAAAAATTTATACATAAAAAAGTTAAGATCATTTCAGTAAAATAATTAAGATACCACAAGAATAAAATTTTCATTTTTGGAGGGTGCATTTTTTAGGGATGCACTCCCTCCCGTCTATTTTCATTTACATACACAACACCAGAGACACTCTTTCAGAGAAAAGCAAAGACTTTTCGATTCTTTTCTCAGGAATCAGTTCAGTTAAAAATTCTTTTTTCTCTTCGTGATGAAAAAAATACATGTATGAGGAGAAAAAAAAGTTCTGATGTTTAAAATCTAGAAAATAATACAATAGTATAATAAAAAAAATTATCCCGAAAATAATTCAGTTTCGAGGAAAATTCATGAGAGGTGCATAATGTCCATTTGCACTCCCCTTGTGTACGCCATTGTGTGTGTGCATATATATATATATATATATATATA
>BMAW01086093.1:231257-364945 GCA_019974015.1 Nephila pilipes
GTGTGTGTGTGTGTGTGTGTGTGTATGCATTAATATCTCTTCTTAACAAGCCGTTCTTCCTAATAAATGTGATTAATTTGAATTTCATAAAAAAAAAAAAAAAAAAAAAAATAGGAATTAGGACGCTACAATATCTAGGAATGATATCACAAGCGATTGCTCCTCGAGAGAGCCTTAGTAAACCGTGTGTAAAGCAGACTGGCGTGTTACTGAACCCTCTGTTTACGGGATAGGACTGTATTAACGTTTTCATCTCCACGGCGAAAATTATTTGGATTAATATCTTTAAATTTATTTCAAGAAAAAAATTTCCATTGAAAAAAGTTTCTGTATAAATTTTGGCTTCTGTTCACAATGCTTTTGCAAACTTCAAATTTCTTTTAAAAAATATCATGTTTGGGGAAAAGAACTTTTTCGCAATCAAAATCTGTTAGTTTTCGAGGCCTCCTAATATCTTAATCTAAGAGATAGATGAACTTTTTGTTACCACCTGCTTCCGGAAATTTTAGTGCAAATGTATCTTAGATAATGAATAAAACAAATGGATGTGAATTGCTCTTTAGATTCTATATTGCAAATGAATGAACGTAATAGCTCATCGCCTTCGGCATAAGAGCAGTCCTGTGACGAAATAATTTTCACGTGACGTCACGTGAACAAGCATCACGTTAAACGGATTCTCGAAAAGCCTCGAGCAAAAATTGGGAGATAATTCTTTCTTCTTTTTTTTTAAACACTTATTTTTAGAGCTGCCTCTATAGGTCAGCAATTTTTTTGGTTAATAAATAATAAAAGAAAATTATAATTAATTATTATTTTTTTTTGAGTTTTTAATATTTTTTTCTTAATTTTGTGATGATTTCTTGGAAAAAGAAAATTTAATTAAAGAACTAGATTGTTTTAAATCTATTTCAAAGTACTTGGCGGACGATACATTTCTGATTTTAATGATTGATTTGTTTTTAGTGATAATATCAAAATTATGTTGTTTAATAATTTTTGTACTAATTACAGAAACTTACAGTCATATTTATTATATATATATATAAATATAAATTTCAAAATTAATATTGTGTTCTAATTAATTCTTGAATTAATTTATTACGCACTTTATATCAATTAATTTTGTTAAAATATAAACATAAAAAGTTATAAATAAGATAAAATAAATTTCATTATCTTTCCCTGGAAATGTCTAGCCAAAGGTTTTCACGATTTTTGCACATTTTAGAAACGAAAACTCCAAATTTTCAAATTCCGAAGACTTATCATTCATTCATTAAAAGCAACCAATAGCTATTTCACTTGAAGTTACAATCAAATTCAGCAGGATTTTCCAAGAACTAGTATTTTAACACAAAGCGAGAAAAACCTAAGATGTACTTTGAAGCAATATAATTATTACTTTTCATGTTTAGGAGCGACAAATATTTCAACGATCAATCATCCCATAATATACCGGCTTCTCAAAGTTAAGCACGCGACGCTAAAATCAACAAGAGTGGAAAAAGTAAAACATTGATTAACGCATAATTGCATTAGAAGGGAGCAAATGGGTTTATGCATATAAGCAATCAAGGTTTATGCACAAGAGGGAAAAAAATTTCACAAGTTTTCTGACAATGTCTCATTTGGGTCATTAATAAAATGATATTTAAAGTATATACTCGTATATGCTAGATGATCAGCTGTCGCAGATGCTAGCAATAATAATTCCATCATTAGGACATTTGCTATATCTTTATGACTGGAAGGGGTATAAAAGCAGAAACAGCCCTTCCAGAGGGCATCCAAAAGATTTTAAATTAGAATGTGTCAGCCACTCACACGAGAAATACCTAAACACTTCAGGTATTTGTCAACGATGATAGCTCGATGTGGATGGATAGTATCATTCAAAAGTCAAAAATAAGGTCTAAATGCTGCGATGCAGTCTCACGATGGTGTTTTGGGACTTCATTTCAATACCTCGCAGCTGTCGTCGTCGTACCTTTAAAACGAGAATCTCGAATCTGAAATTCTAGCTCACACTACGTCGTTGTCATTTCTGAATGAGAAATATTCGAGATAATGTTCATGGCCTGATTGCGAGAGCTTTCTTTTCTTAAGATCCTTATTCACTTATCAATTGATTCCACTGTAAATCCGGACTCGTTTGTGAAGGGAACGTTTCACCAATTTGAGACAATCCAATTGACATAATCACGCCACCACTTTAATCATATTCCTCTAGATTAGATAGTTAATGGAACACAAATACGTGTGCTCCTGCATATAGTCTCTTGAGGAGCCTTCGGGTTATATTATTGCAGATATTGTTATATCAAGTGACACTGCAACTATGCATGCATCAGTTTAGAAAGTCACTTAGCAATTCTTGTTGGCTACTATGGCAATATAGCGATCCTCAAATATATATATATATATATATATATATATATATATATATACACGAGGGATACGATGTGTAGCTATTAAATAATGAGACTAACGCTGTAAACAATTTTATTTTGATTTTATACAAATTTACATATAATCACCTTCAATATACACCCCTCCTCTGTCACTGTAACACTCAATGCGAATTTTTCTTTGTTCGAAGTGCTGGAAGTCTTCTCTCAGCTTCTTCAGACGCGTGACGCTTTCTCTTTCACAGCTTCAAGGGACTCAAATATTGTTCCTTTTAATATAGATTTCCCCTCAGGAAACAGATAGAAGTTGCATGGCTCAAGATTCGGCGAATAAGGTGGATGGTCTAACACTGAGATGCTGCTCTTGGCTAAAAACCTCTTGACAGACAATGTGGAATGAGCCGGAGCAATATTTTGGAGGAAAAATTCGCCTGTACAAATTCCTTGTCAATTCCTACAGTCTCAGCAATCGCACGAATACTTAACCGATGGTCAGATCGAACTGATTTTTACCATATTGTCATTCAATTTTGACGTGGAAGAGCGACCCAGGTGTGAATCAGCTTCAACGTGTTTTCGGGCATCTTGAAAAAACTTAAACCACTAAAAACACGTGCACGCGATAAAAATCCAATCATACACTTCTTTCAATACATTTTAAGTTTTAGTAGAGGTTTTTCCAAGTTTCATGTGAAATTTTACATTTTGTTGGTAACTTATTATTTTTCGGGTGAAACAAAAAAAAAATTAATGCGAACGAAGGCTACAGGTTTTCAGATTTGTTAACAGAAACAATAGGTAGTGCATTCAAAAAAGAAGGCTTCACGTTAAATAGATTCCAGTCACTGGCGTTTGGCTCACGCGTACTTCTGTAGCAGCGTCAGTCTCCTTTTTTAATAGTCACACCTCCTACATATAACATCTTACAGGACAAATATTTCGCAGCTAAGCAATTCCCTTGCAATCCCCTGGCTCCCTTCCCTCATTTAATTATGTCATCACTATTAAGTTAGTTCAATCAATAATTAGATAGTCAAAAAAGAAGAAAATCAAATTGGTTTAATTCGAATGTTCGCATTGAAGGGTATCAAGTATTATATAAGTTTTATTGTTATGGTCATTATTTCATTGAAGAGGCTGTTAATTAAATCAGATGACAAAAAACATATTCGGTTATCTATAACAAACACCTTGACATATACCTAGGTGCTTTAATTCTGCTTTTCTTCACCATCCTACAATCATAAGGTAATAATCACTCAAATTCAAGACAGAGGGTCGGTCACATTGGCTTCCAATAGGTGAAGTTTCCTTCTTGCCCTTGCCGTTCCACTAAGCCAAGCGCATCTAATGATGTCGATAACTCCCTTGCTCTTTTAATGCATTTGTATTCAGTGGTCTCCAATTTTCAAAACTTTCTCATCATGCCGCGGACAATGTCGAAAATGTATTTTTCAACAGCAGGTGAGAGTGATTCAATGACATTAACGTGACGTGCTGTAGAATTCCAATGGACCCTGCTGATACTTTACTGGCCTTAATTTTCAGTCAGTCAGTTTGTAATGTAGGGCTTTTTGCGCGATTCTCTCTTCACAAACCTTGGTGTCTTTTTGGTAATTTATATATAAATTGCATAAAACTACAATTTCTTCCCAACGAAAATGAAACGTAATGAGGTATATTACATGAAGAGAAGTGCAATGAATTGGATTAGAGGTAGAGATAAGAATCGGCTGTTTGCGAGAAATGTTTGAATCAAAATGAGTGTTTGGGGAAGCTAAAACTTTATTATTAGGTCATAATCTAGGATTGATGAATTAAGAGGGATTTGAGAGAGAGCAACCTTGTCTATTTTTCAGTAGTTTTTTAAGATTTTGCGTTGCTCATATTTAATTGGAGTAATTTACTGATTATTTAACTAGGCTGAATCAAAGCGGTAGTATTAAATAATGAAGGAGGGATGTTTCAAGTTGAAATAAGGCATTTGTTCATAAATCATTCAGCTTCTCTTTATCGTAGAATGCGAAATATGTATAGAATTCTATTTCTATTTAATGGTATATATTAAAATATTAGTCAAATGATTGTTTGTGTGAAGTATGGGAGAGATATACGAGTTACACAACACAAACAATGAAGATGTGATATTTAGACACAGCTTAAAAAATTGTATTGACCTTTTGTAATTTTAAAGATTTCTCTGGTTATGAGAATGAGAACAATATAGTAATATACTAGATTTTGGCAATCATTTTAAGTCTAATATAGAACAGTTTGAAAAAGCTTTCAAATAAATAGGTTTGTTAAACACCCGAATGGACTCGAATTTATACAGTAAGAAATGAAATTTGGAGAAAAATAATTCGAGATAAAAACCAACGTTTTTAAAAACAACGTTTTTATATAGTGGCAAAATTTATTAAGAAAGATTATTGAAATATTAGTTAAAACTGGTCGCAAATATCTAAATATTGCATTGTTAGGCAAGTAAGAACGGTTCCCGAAATTTCACAACTCTAGCTTGATGGGAAGTTGGTTAATTTAACGATAGAAAATTTGATGACACACACACACACACACAGAAACACGAACCAAGTGAAATACATAAAAACGTTAAAAGTAACTAAAATTAATTAATTAATTCTGTAAATTAAATGGTTGGAATGCAGTTTAACCCAATCACTCTTGGCGACAAGAATTATTTGGCAGTATTTTGCCAAATGTGGCTACCCTGGTCCGTTTTACGGACTTAACGTTCAGCCAAACAAAAAAATCGCCAAGTTTGATGCCAATTTTTGAAATCGCGCCAAGTGGTTGGGATAAACTGCATTATTGAAGAAAATACTAGCTAAATCTTGTCGCAAATGTCCAAATATCGTATTGTTAGGCTAGTGAGAACGATTCCCAAGGTTTCAGATTTCTAGCTTGATGGGAAGTTGGTTAAATTAACGATCGAAAATTTGATGACACACACACACACACACACACACACACCAAGTGAAATTCAGAAAAACGTTTTAAAAAAGGATTACTTTAAATAATTAAAATATTTTTACAAATGGTTTCACACGTATGCACTTATATAACTTCTACTTTTAGATTAAAATGACAAGATAGAACTCCCGTACTAAAAATTCGTAATCAGCGATGTTCAAGTTGAGCTTTAGGTTTGAATCCTGATTCCACAAAAGACTCGTCGAGCGGACTACTATCCGTTAAATGGAACTAAGGCAAAATGTCCTCTCATGAAGTAGTATGGAAGCTAGGAGAAGGAGAAACTTAGCTCAGCTGTCATCCTCATCACAAAGGATCTAAATTATGATTTCCAGTGACAAAAGCCCTAGTGTGGCTCTGATGTAACAAATTGATAAAATCAAAACGAGCACATTCTAAAATTTCTCCCGAAAAAGAGTACAATTATTGAATCAATTTAATTATTACATAAGATACCTACTGGGTAAATTAGAGATGGGTTTGTATTTTATTTATTATACTCAGATGAAACAATTTTGTAATGTAGCATGAATGGATGATCATAGAAATTGCGAATCGAAATCATTAGTTAATTTCTCTAAAAAAAAACCCTCTTTCTTGCGATAATCAGCACCAAAAATTTTCAATACTACCAATGTTTTCTTTCTTTTTCAGACAACCCTTCCCCTCAGGGGGAAAAAAAACTAAAACCCCATAGCAATTATCTTAAAACATAGGTAAAGAAATATAACATATAAGGACATGTTACTTACGAAACTATGTTTGTTAGATATGTTGTTGGTGATCTTGAGTTTGTGGAAAGAGACCACTTTCTGCATCCACTGTTCTCCCGTTGAGGGCGAGTCTGGATGGATGTACATTCTCTTGGGCATCTCTGGGTCTGCTTTTCCAGCCACCACCCATCGGCTGTTGTGGAACTTGTAGCGACAATCGTCTGCTGCCACAATGTCCATCAGGAGGATGTATTTGGCCTTCTTGTCCAGTCCGCTCACTCGGACTTTGTAGGCAGGAAACATACGCCTGTTAAAGAAACAATAATCTTATTCACTGATACAAATTCTTTATGACTATAAAAAACGCAAATTGTTTGTATTCAGCCAATGTAATAATCAGTTTTGAAAGTCTGGTATGAAATGGGCATTGTACTAATTTATTTATTCATGCGATAAATATGATTTACAATGGACTGTGAGGGGGAAAAAAAGCTTAGTGCATATAATAGTTTAAGGAAGCATATAATTGGAAAAAAATTATATTTTTCTTTATAATCTTGTTTCGCAGAAGGTGCAAGATAGTGAATTTTCCCTTTCCTTGCAATATTTCAGTCCAATTGAAAAAAAAAAAATCATATTTTCAATAAGCATTTTGAATCAGTTAGATATTTTAAATAATATTCACCAAATTGTGATTCAACAAAAGATAATTTTTAGCTTAAAAATTGCTGCATTAGTATGAACTATGCTTTTTATTCCCCTGATAAGAAACTCCTGAATAAATAATTAAAATTAATGATGAAACTATTATGTCCTAGTCAGAACATCAACAAAACCAAAAGCTGATTTAATAGGATATGAAAAATAATTCATAAGTGGAGTTATTTTCCTTTTCCGCTCTTACTTTATTCATATTTCTTTCTTACTTACTTCAGAATAATAAAAATCCTGAAAAATTTGCAATTGACATAATAAAATCATCAGGCTATAATGCTCTAAGAGGAGAATTTTCAGTTAAATATATGAAGTTTATTTTTAAAGCCTCTTGTTGACGAAGAAAAACTATTACTTAAATTACAGAAACTAATACAGAAAATATCGGTTTTTTTTTTTTTAAATAAAACACTTAGGGAAATTGAGAAAAGATTTTATAAGAATAATTTATAAGCTAATTTTCTGATTCATTCTTATATTTTTTTTACCGTGAGGGGGGATTGATAAAACATTTCTATGTATATATATATATATATATATATATAATACGACACACATAATTCGCCATAAGCCTCATCCAAATTTATCCAATACGAAAGCCATTTCCAAAAAAATGTAAGAACTCAAATTATATGCTTTACTTTCTTATGACACATAACCACTTTCATTCAAATGAAAACACAATCGGAAAAAATGTTTGTATATGTCCAAATAAACCAATCGTTGTCATAAGAAAAACGATTTCCCTTCATTTAACTTCATATTGCATGATCCAATCACAAAACATACTTTATGTACACTCCACCCCTATTCAAGCAATCATAATCTTTTCAAAAAAGAAAAAGTTATCGGCAACTGTTTTATTATTGTGATGCCAAATAGTTGTTATAAAAGATTTAAAAAAAAAATAGAAGGAAAATAAGATCATCGTTAATAAAAGATGAATAGGTAATTCGAATGTAACGTGATGGAACAAGTCAACAATAATAAAAAAAAAATATTGATTCACATGCTCATTTATCCATCAAAATGGCACCATTTTTCCAATACTCAAACCAGAACTCACATCAAACATGTCAAATTTTATAACAATGTAAATTATAATGAACGATGGTTCTCGATTCGAAGTTTATAACGAAAAAGCTGTGTTTGCAGTGTGTCAAAAGTTTTTCCTCTTTTGTGTTTGGCTAAGTTTGTTTTTGTGGTCGTTTGGTGTCGTCCGTCTATTGTTATGTGCCATTGCAACGTGTGGAAAATCGCGTGAAGTTGTTACGGTCTGTAGCCTTCGGGCCTGCAACCCTCCCCACTTTCATTTCTTTTTGCACTCGCGGTATTAGTGTTTTTAGTTGCATTTTGATATATGTGAGCGTTCAGCTGTTACCTTTCACGCAAAGGTGAGTGAGATGGGGTGTTCCCCCATTGACGTAACGTGTGATCATTGGACATAAAAGCATGAGCAAACGAAATGGATGGGTGGGACAACACGCATGCGCATAAAAAGAATACTTCATCAGATGTGTTAGAATTCACATGCATGCGGGTCTTTTATTTTTCTATTATGCCAACAAAAGTGAATTTTGCATAAAAACACTGATAAAAAAGACAAAAGAAGCACGGCTATTTTGATTTTATTACTCTTTTACAGTTTACCGGAATTGTTTACATATGTTCTGTTGGGGATTTCAACGAAAGGCAATCTTGAATACATCGGAAACCGACTTTTGATTAAAGGGAGCTAAAAACGTATTTCCGACACCTTTAATTAATGCAACTTCTTTTTCATCTCCGATTCTTTGTTATTTTTATGTTTTCTATTTTAAAAAAATGAAATCTAATGTATTACTTTCAAAGAAATTTTTAAGAAAATTAACGGTCATGACGAAATATGTCGTAACAAATTATGATTTACGCATAACACAACGAAAATATACAATAATTTCTTAGAAAAAATTATTACTCTCAGAATACATATCAATTTGGAAGGAGTTTTTATCAATTTAAAAGATACTAAAATATGTGAGTGTACTTCAAATTTTGCACATATTGCTTTTGCTGTTAGAATTAGAAGATGCTTTTACCGACTCCATAGATATATTACATAAAAAAAGTTCGATTAATTAAATGCTTGAAAATTTAATTTCAAAATTGTAAATAAACATTCCTTACCTTTGTTTTTATTTTTCTAAAAACGTAGGTTTTTTTCAGGATTCTGATGCAGTTTCCTCAAATTTTATTTTATCCATAATGCTAATATTTTCCTCATTATAAAATAAATTCTTTCTTATACAGTGAACGCAATTTTTTCTATAAAAAATAAGCACTCTCAAATTTTAGGTACAGCACATCTGAGTAAAAATTAGGAACTCATTTGAACCATCAAATTTCAATTTATAAAAATCATAGTAAATTCAAATTTTGAAACTATAAATATGTTTGGCGCGTATAGAAAGTTATATTCATTATTAAACTGTAAATTTTCAAAGCTATACAAACAATATATTTTTTTTGTAAGTTGTATCTCGAGGACACGATTTACAAATGTAAATATGGATACTAATTATTAATTGCTCAAACATAATTATTAATATTTATAAATGAAATTTTCTTCATTTTAGCAAAAACTTAAAAATATAGATATTGAATGTTAGAGTGACTCCCTAGCTTTATATTTTAAAATTACTTTGCGGATTACTTTGACTTAGCATAAATTAAATTTATTATTTCTTGTCGAAGACACCTTAAAAACCGTAATACATTTTAGGATAACTTATTTAATTAAAAATTTTGAAATAAATTATGTAAAAATTCCCATGTTGATACAAAATCAAGCACATAAAATGTCACTACATAGGGGGAAAAAACAAATTATGTTGTTAACGATGAAAAAAAGTTTTGCTGTCATTGTTCTTCATTAAAAATATAAATCCTTAAATTCTGGGGGGGGGGGGTAGGATGAGAAATAAAATAGTTCTACAGGAATTAATTTTATAAAAAACTACCTTTTTTTGAGCAAGAAAGATTTGAATTGACAATTTGTTGATAAAAACGATGAAACAACAACAAAATAAAGAAGTAGTTATTTTTATCTTTATTTAGAATGGATTAAAGTAAACAATTTCACCTAATAAGGTCAATAGAGTCAAATGATATAACTAAAAATAAAATTTTCATCTCAAACGTTCAAATAAGAGAAAGAAATCAACTTTAAAAAAAAAGGGGGAAAAGTCAATTATTTAATAATGATATAAACATGTGAGATATTTTCAACTGGCATTGTTGGCGCTACTTTATTGTATCGTCGCCAATGATACTTAATTTCTGAATCTATGTTAAAAAGTTTAGAATCAAATTTGAAACTCAGTTTTATTTTTCCTCTACGTCCACTGGAGGATTATTTATACCATGAAAAAAAAATTATAAGTTGGTTTTAACCATTACAAATAAAAAGTTTATAGTTAAAAACTGTCACTTTCAACTATAAGACAACTGTCACTTTCAAACTATAAAATATGAGTCATGCATCTCAGAAATACTGATGCGCCATTAAGCTGCATATCACGTATTATGACTCATCAAGTCGTTCTCAAAAGGGGTGCGAAATCCGTGAGACCTCCAACGCATTTCGCAGGACGTCACATAATTTAGTTTATTCGTAACGATATAAAACTCTCATGATAGAAGAAAAAGTATCGATGAAACATTTAGTTGGAACTTTTATCTGTGGAAGTTGAAAATCCTAAAAATTAATTTAAAACTAATAAAAATCGAGCGACAAGAAGTCAGAGAGAAAACATTATTCATTGTTTGCGACAAAAAGTGCATACAAATTATTGCAGATTTAAATGTTGTTTTTTGAATTTTTATAGCTCAAGTTCTCGGAATTACCATGCTAAATGACAAATATTGCATGGGTTCTCAGAATATTTGAAAGAATCCGTTGATTTCAACACTAACGCTTAATGATACTTTTGATTACAGAGATAATGTTCTGTACTGTTTTATACACACTCTACACGTGTGTGTAGAGTGAGAAAAGTCAACCCCTATTATGGAGCGCCTATCACTTGGATGTAGTCATGTGTTTGTTGAACATTTTAACTATTTAATATTATTTATTTTGGTTCAAGACATTTCGCATTAAGAATTCACATAGACGAAAGCAGGACCAACACAGACGAGTCGTATACAAACATAGAGAAAAAGTCAAATGGCGAACAAACCGCAAGGTTTTATATTCTGCAGCTTCTGACGTCATTTAGAATGTTCTGGAATTTTTTATAAGTTAAAGTTGAAATATTTCAACGAGCGAAAGTTGATTGGTGTTTATTGGGACCGGCTTTAGAATAACTTAAAATTAACAGAAAGTTACTAGATGAATTCATCATATATATATATATATATATATATATATATATATATATATATATATAAGAAATTGATTCATTCAAAACTGTTGTTACAATAAAATAATGTTGAAAGAACCATAATATAATATGTAAATACAGAGAAATAATTGCACGTATTATAAAGTAAAATAAGAAATATACATAAATTTCTTTGTTTTAGTAAATAATTCAAGTGTATATATGTATTTTTTTATAAAAAAATTAGCATGTTTTTTTTATAAGATGGCAATCGTAAAGACTCATTTGTCATGCATCCATTAAAAAAATCATTTATTTTTTGAGAAAAGAAATCAAAATTTGAAACTAATCGTATAAAGGAAAAGAAAATGTTTGATTTGAAAAAAATAAGAGCGAAACATCGTTGTGAAAAAAAAAAAAGGTGCTCTCTATGTACTGGTGAAATCAGAATATAACATTAATGTTAGGAGTATTTTACTCAAAGAAAAAAACATATTTTTTCATTTGATTTCCAGTCCTGTTCTTTACCATTAGAAGAAGGAAATTTTACTTCAGTCAAATATTCAGTATATATATATATATATATATATATATATATATATAAATACGCACAATAAGAGGAAACGATTAGGAAATAGCAAATCATTAATCTTTTTTTAGCTTTTAGAAACCATTTGATCTCAAATATTCAACTCTAATTGAGAGCCTCCATCACTAACGAACCTTTCAGATAATTAAGCCAGCAAAACTTATCAGGGATGAAGAAGCAACAGACAACACAACCCCATCCAACAAATCACAGCACGCATCTCATCCCCACCAATCCCCTGACGATGCTTGACCCTTCGGTTGCCCAGGCAATCGAAGAGCATGACCACGTCTCCGATCGATTCTGTTCTTCCCCCAAGATTCGTTCTTGGACATTCATTCTGATCTCCGCCGTGCGTGTTCCTGACAGTCTTCAGCACTATCCCAGACGAATATCTGTGCTGTTGGCAGACGATAATAATCGCTACTTTGGAGGGTGGAGTCGGTAGCAAGTGTTGTCAGCAACCGCACCCCCGTGTTACCACAAGGGGGAGATCACGTTTCTCGAGATCTTCGTAACAGATTATTTTACATCAAGTCAGCATGACACCAGCGTGGTTCCTTAAGAAACTTCAGAACACTCCACCTCTTTCTCCAATGAGGTGGGTAGTAAATTATGGCAGAGGAATAGTGAATATTTATATATCTTTCCTATTAAATCTGATTGTGGAGATAGCGTTAGATATGCACTAAGTTGCATGGATAGGCCATTATTAAGTAATCGATTATATCGTTCAATTATAAAGTAGCTCAGATCAATCAAAAATACTTTTAAAAAATAAAATTGAGTTATATAGGCGGAGTTTTGCGAAACACACATTATATGAAAAATATGGAAAAGTGTTACTTATTCTTTTAAAAATTATTTTTTCCTCAAAAAATTCTGGTGGGGAAGTAATAATCAAGTGCAGGTAGTAACAAATATACTTTCCTCTTTTTGATTAGATCTCATTAAAACTCAAAGAAGGTTTCACAGTAATTGTGTAGAGATCTGAGGCGTACTTCCCTCCACAACTGTCCTTAAGGACATTTCCTGGAAGCTTTTTGATTCAAACAACTCAACTTCCAAATAAACAAAGTAAAGTTCACATATAAATAGAAGTGTATTGAGAAGAGAGAGAGATACTGTAAGATAGGAGATGAGAATAAAATTAAGGTTATAGGAATAAAACGAAAGTTAGTGTGATGTGTGAGAAAGTATTCTGGCGTGTATAACAGATTTGATGAAATAAGGATACAATTCTGTAGGAGCAATTGCAGGAGGTATTCGCATTTTATTCCGGTAAGGTAATTCTTTGATAGATTATAGAAGATGTTAGTACTCGTAGATAGGAAATTAATTGTGGAGAGCACCCCTTCCCCTTATTTGAGGAGTAAATAAAGATATTTTGTCTATAATAGACTGTTTGTATTATTTTGTTTGAGCTTGAACTTCAGTCGAAATTTAGACCCTGCGATTAACTTTAAGATGACAGACGAGATAGGTAAAAGGAAACCGTCACAATTGTAAATTTAAAAAGTGTTATCGTGAAGCATTAATTAAAAAAAACGTAGTTAAAAAAACAGTAAAAAGGAGGGAAAAAAAGGACAATGAGCCCAAAGCATTTTATATTGTCTTTGCCAACCGTTTTTCTGAGCCCATATAAAATTTCATCCATATAACCACAGTGTGTATATGACTCTCAGGGAAAATGTGATATTCGAAAAGATATATTTTCCCTGAATATCTGTTCGAATATTTGCTCTAATGTTTTTAGGAATAACCTTCAAAATTATCAATGGTAATTTTTTTTTCTAATAAGATGTACTTATTTTTTTTCCGAACGTCAATTAATTAATTATGTTTTCTAGAAATAAAATTTCTTGAACACGTGTTTATTCAAATATCATAACTAATATATTTTCAATAAAATGGATCAACGCAATACATATTTTTAATGGAACATAATACAATATTTTGAGATTATATATAAAAACTAACAATTTATCCTGATTTTTTTATTCGAAAAAAGGATCGAAACTTTACTTAACAGTTTTTTTTTAACGAATAAATATTATTACCCAGCGCGTAATGCATATAATAAACATGTGTGTATTCACTCTCTCTCTCTCTTTTCTTCTTGACATTCTCATATTTCGCACTAAATTATCTGTCCATTAGTGCGAAAAGTCATCATATGTTTGAGAATAAATTAAGAACGATTCCGAACCACACACATTTACGTATAATCAAAAACACAAATTTTAAAAGCTACCCAAGTTATATTAGAGCTTGTAGTTAATGTTGGTATTATTGCGCTTAATGACAGCAGATGAGTCTAAATACTAAAGGAAAATAGGCAAAAAAAAAAAAAAAAGAATAAGAGATAGCAAGCACGATATCACATCTCATTCACGAATATTTTCTGTCACATGCAATGTTTAACTCCTTTTTAAAAAAAAATTTAGGAAATGATATCCAGTTAATGTTTTCACATCAAATAATATCAACTGTAAAAACACTATTCTTCTAAATGACATTGAAACAAATATGTTAGTAAATAAATATTTGTTGCATGAGATGAAGGGCACTAGTCACAAAACAGAAATTTTACAGGAAAGCAGTTTAAAGGTCATTTTTTTTTTCCCTCTTCATTTACAGTTTGCATGTTAATGAATATTTCTCAACGAACTTTTAACTTTTATTCTTTGGATTCCTGACTTTTTAGCTATAATACTATAGGTTTTAAGCCTTATTACTTTTCCAAATTTTACTGATTATTATCTTAAAAAAAACATGATGTATGTGATTCCTTTTACATCTGGCATACAAATATTTTTAATTCAGTCAATTTATTCTGCATTTCATATACGATTTTTTTTCAAATTTGAATACTTGAGAAATTACATTTAATTTGATTAATTTAATTTTTAAATGTTTTATTACAAATGTAATTTTTCAAAAAATATATTTCTCCATAATTTTTTTGACACACTATTATGGCACATTTAAAGGGCCCAATTGACTTCACATGCTGTGAAGGTCGCTGAATCCTCGGTCATTTATCGTAATGGTAAAAAATTGCTAGTCACTATCACTCGTATGTCATTCGTTTGTTAATATTAATTGCAAACAAAGTAATATAGTACAGATAATTTTCTATTAATCTCTCTAAAATCTGAGATATACTGCTTGAAAAATAGCTTATTGGCTTTCAATTATATGTTTTACATTCCAATCTTTTCAGATTTGAATGCTTCCAAAATTGCGTTTAATTAGATTAATTACAATTCTTTTGAATGTTTTATTTCTCATGAAACATTAAAAAAAAAAAAAAACTTGTCTCCCGAATCCCTTTGCCGTCCTATTTTGGCATTTTAAGGCGCCACGATGCGTGTTTTCAGCGAAAATAAAAGATTGTTGAATCTCTACGGTCATTTACCAGTACTGCTAAGAATTCGCTAGTCACTAGCACTCAAATGTCGTTCGTTTGTTTATATTAAGGCTCCCGTCTACCTGCCATTTTAATTTCGTCAGCTTAAAGTTAATCGTACGGAATTTCGACTTCCATTCTCAAATCTTTACTATTTGATCTATTTGAATGCAATGAAGTGCATCTGAAAGAGTAAAAAGTAATGAAGACTTCTGAGGAATTATTATTTTTCTCCAATTCTTAAAAATACTTTAGAATATTCTTTAAAGACTGGAAAAATTCACAAACGAATCATTAAAATAAGGGTAAAATTATTCTTGGAGGAAAAAAGTAATTCAGCAAAAGCCTTCATTATTTTTTACTCTTTCAGGTGCAGTTTATTGCATTCAATTAGGTCAAATAGTAAAGATTTGGGAATGGTAGTCGAAATTCTAAAGGATTAACATTAAGCTGACGAAATCAAAATGGATGGTAGACGGGAGCCTTATTGCATCCATGTTTATTCAACTGCCTAAAATCTGAGATATCTTGCCTGAAAAAATGCTTTTCGATTTTTAATCATATATTTTATGTATCAGTCTTTTCAGATTTGAATGCTTGCAAAATTACATCGAATTAGATTATTTAAAATTATTTCATAAATTTTATTTAACAGGAAACAAACAAAAAGAACCATGTTCGTTAGATTTCGTTGTAGTCCTATTTTATCATTTTAAGGCTCTACCAAAACGTGTGTACGTCCAGCGAAGATTAAGAGTGGTTGATTTACCAGTACTGGTGTAAATTCGTTAGTCACTAGCTCTCAAATGTCACTCATTTGTCAATATTAATTGCGAATTATGAAGTTAATTGAATGCAAATATGGTAATATAGTACACATAATTTTTTATTCATATCTCTAAAATCTGAGATATCTTGACTGAAAAATAGCTTACAGGCTTTCAATATTTTTAGCTTCGCGGTGGGTGATTACACCTTTTAGGGAAAAGGAAGCGAAATTTTCATCATTAGAGAATAGTACAGCTGGTGCAAGGGTGAGAGGTACAGATAATGATCAATCATTCAGGCTCAAATGCTTCAGGTCAGGAGATACAATGAAAGATAACCGATAAAAATCTTCTTATTATGAAATAATTACGGTGTAATCAACTTCTTAATTGGCATTTGATTGAGAGTACTCGAACCTTGAATTCAATCCAATAATTGTTCTTAATTTTGATTTATAGTTTCTTCATATCTTCCAAGAAGAAGAGTAATATTTAATTCATATTTAAATCCATATTTCATTCCTTTTGAATCAAAACTTATTTGTTATTTTTCTCACGTACTGACTTGGTTCAATTCTACTTTTAATTTCTGTCTGATAAAAGAATTGTAAGAAATAATAACTTTAAATTTCATTTTTATTTCATCCGTTTCCTTTTTAATGGTCTATATTTTTCCTCTTTTGCTAAAGACTTGATTTTTATTAGATAAAAGAATTGTAAGAAATAATAACTTTTAAATTTCACTTTTATTTCCTTCGTTACCATTCCTTTTTTAATAGTCTATCTTTTTCTTCTTTTTACTTGACTTCATATTACATCTAAGTATGAAAGTAATTGAGAAAGCTGAAATTTTATTTCTCCTCTTTTCCGTGAAATTAAAATAAAGTTTAAGAAAAAAAATGGCCAGGTTAGTCAACACAATACGGACGAGAAGTGAATATATAAATAAGTACGGTGGATAATAATAAAAATTGTCCCCAAGATCTTGTGAAACTAAAAAATAACGATTTACAATGTATGAAAATATTTTATGGTTAGCTTAGCATAAGAATTAAAAAGTACAGCTTCTTCAAAATTCTGATTTAGTATATTTATGTTTTGATGAATTATAAGAAGAATTAAAAATATCGTAAAATTTACACTTATGAAGATATTTTACCCAAAAGTTTTGCTAATTTGAAATATTTCTTCTGACTGAAAAACGAATTTATGGGTTAAAAAGTGCAAAATATTATTCGAAATTAAACATGCGAGTTGTGAAAATCGTTTTATACACCTTATTTAGCCTTGATCGAAGAATACATAAAGAAAGCTACGAGTAAGATTAAAATTTTTTATTTTAGAATTTTTTCCCCTAGAAAACAGAAATGACAATGCACAATTTTAAACATAACTCATTGAGAGGAAATTTGAAAGTGCAGAATTGCTTGAAAATTATGAGAATTCCAAACATTTTTTTTTTTTTAATTTCCAACTTATAAATAGTAAAAATATTAGTTGACAAAATACCCTTAAGCACTTTCCCGCTTATTATTTTGTAAAAATTATTTCTGAACACAAAATAACTTGATTTACCAACAGTGATATCATATAAATAGTTAATAAAAAAAAAAAGAGAGAGAATAATGTTAAAAACAACTTTAAAATTCATGGATCCTATTGCACAATTTTAAAATTCTTGGATCATTTTGATCTCCGAAAATTCATACTTTTTATCATTATCTTTTAACAATTATTTGAAGTTTAAAAAAAATTGGAAATGTTAGTTTAGAATAAAGAGCTCGAGACACGTTTCCAACTGAAGTTCATAAGAAACCGAAACGAAAGTTAACTTCACAAAAGCTTTAATTAGTAAAGTTAATATTCAGGAATTTCTGAAGAATAAAATACAATCATCTATTGTTTGGTTTTTAATTCGACATTAGTTAATCACTTGAAACAATGAAATCAATATCACAGAAAAATCTTAAACGCAACCGATACATTATTTTTCCCGTTAAACACGTAAAATTAAATATCTAGAGCACCAATGAAAAGTAGCGAAAGCTGGGAATCTTAATTCTTAATCCATGCCTTTTAAAGTAAAGCCATGTGTGACGAATAACCATATATCAGAATAACTTTTGTTTGAGGTCACTAAAGCAGTAAAAGGAAGACCAGTTGGAACGGGAGGTATGGTTACGAAATAGAACCCAATTAGTGCTAGAGTTGCGGGTGAAGTTTTATTTATATAATTAAAGGATATCCGCCGATTTTTGGAGTGTCTGAAAGGGGTGAAGAACTGATCCAATTAAAAGAATCTGATAATGGTATCAGGAGTAATACATGCTCGATGACACTTACATACCAGGCTTTTATTTATGCTGTGGAAAATGAGTGATATTTTCCATACAATGATTTTTAAAGAGATTTTATGCTTTTTTGGTAATTCTCCTAAATGTAACACTAACTACATTGAAGCCGGATTATTAGGATCTTTATTTATATAGGATGTGTAAACTTGTATTTTTTCTAGGGATTAGGAAATGTTATTAAATATTTTTCTTAACATTTTTGAAGTATAAAATTACGATTTTTTAAATATTTATAATAGAATTCAACATAGTATTTCAGCGATATATATTCTGGAGTTTTAATACAGCTAATTTACAATCAGGAATTTTGTTTCATATATGTGTTTTCAAAAATTCTTTCGTTTACACATTAAAAGATGAATAAAAAGAGCCGTCAATTCCGACTGGACACAGTAGTTTAAAAATTACCAAAAATATTTTTCCTTCATAATGACATATGTTGGTCACCGAATCCAACATAAGCAATATATTTTCAGAGGTTTATTATTACTATGTCTTTCACAAGATAAGAACAAAATAAAAGAAGTTCTGATCAAATTATTAAAATTTAGATATTTTATTGTTGATTCAAAAAGTATTTAACAAGGATATAATACTGCAAGAATTTTAAGAGATATCTTAATTGATTTCTATTGGATGCTAATTCTACATAAGTTACTAATGAATGTTGATTTTATTTGTGTGTGTGTGTGTGTGTGTGTGTGTTTTTGAAGAAAGAATGATTTTTAATTCTGGATCTGAACTTTCGGTACCCCTATTGGAAGTATATTAATCAAAATAACTTTTTTTTTATACAGCAAAACGGTTTTAATAATTAAGCTTTAGAATTTGAAATATTTAATAAGAGTTGTTACTATTTCACGACATATAATTTCAAGTCATATTATATACTGTTTATGTAGAATACAAATCAAACTCTAACTATAAAACATCGCTTGGATACAATTTTGAGGTATACATATTATTATCATCGCTGTCTTAAAGCGCTAAAAGTAAAATTAATTTTACAAAGTTAAATATTTAATAAATTATTTTTATAAGGATCAAAAAGTATTTTGTAGATTATTGAAAAATTATTGTATACAGATTAAAATATTCTTCAAACATTTGTATGTTTCTTTCCAAAAAAGGGACTAAGTTATAAGAGAGACAAAAAAATAAGATAAATTTAGCTAAACATCCATTTCCTGATAATCGAGAAATTCTTATTCATTAATAATATAATGATATTCATTAAGAAGAGTTGATGAAACATTCGAATTGGGTCAAAAGAGACAGATTTTTGTCTGTCTCTTATAGATTCTTTCGTGACTCAAGCTATTTCAATGTAGCAATGATTGCTGTTATTATTTTTGTTATGCATAACCCTGAGATCATTCTATACACAAAAAATATAAGTAGTGATAATGGTAAAAAAAAAAAAAAGTCAACGTAAATACATGAAACCATCGAAAATGATGAAGAAGCTATATTCCACAGAAAAAATCGAAATATATGAGTAATTTTGAAACTTAGTTTTTACTACTTAAAATAAGCGAATTGAAGCAATGAAGTAAAATATATGTATTCTGTACAGAACTGACAAATGTCAAAAATATATATTTCTTATACATAAAATCTAAGAGTTAAAAATTAATAATATCTATCTTTTTTTTAAAAAAAAAGAATAGCATTTTTAAGATAAAGAATTTGAACAAAGAAAACAAATAGATTAATGACAAAATTAATTATTAAAAAAAATGTACTTCAGATATAAAAAATATATTTTTGCTGGAATTAAAAGTAATAATTTTCTTCCCTTTTTATTATTTTCTGCATTTTGTACTATTTTTTCACCGTGTGTTTAACGTATATATTTAATTTCTTAATTGAAAAAAAAGCTTTATTTTCTAGAGATACCAATGTCAATATTTTTATAATAAATAAATGAAATTTTTATATAATATTAACGATAAAGAATCTCTTTCATCATATAAGAAGTTATTTACAAAAAATATTCAAAACAGAACGCTATTTCTCCCTTGAAGATAAAGTAAAAAAAAAAAAAAAAAAACCAAAAGGGGCACAGCTTTGCTTAATAATAAAAGAAAATTTTAAAAGAATATTAATTTGTGATGTATGAATTTTTCAATTATAAAATAACTATTTTTTAAGTAAAACACACACACATGACAATATAAATTACACATTCTGTAAACCCTGGCAAATGTTATTAAATAAATAAAAATTCCCACATGACCCTAGCAGTTAAAACCTGGGACAAGCAGCAAACAAGAATCTACCTTAAATGAATATCTCTCGTAAGTTTAACGTAGTTTATAAACAATGAAATTGATTATGAATTATATCTGAAGCTTTTCGTTTTGTTATTCCATGTACAAAATTAGCTACCTTTTAATTTCAAGCAAGCTGATGCTTAAAGGATTCACACAAAATTAGTACTGTGATATATTTCCTTCATTATTTATAGCTCTACAGCTATTTTAAAGTCTAATTAAATAGTCAATAAGTTAACAACTCCAAAGGGCAACGGGCAACGACTATAGTTTACGAGGTTCCAATTTTACTGTGTGTGTATAAACTTACCCTCTCATCTTAATTAATATTTAAAAATTTCCATAATTCCAAATTTTTTTTTCAAATTAGTTGAAAATTTCTATCAAAATCGAGGATCAACGCGGTAGAGATCCCGGGAATTCAAGGCAACGGGAAACGGCCATAGCTTACGAGCGTCCTATTTTAGTTTTTAAAATTTATCCTCTCATCGTAATCAATGTTTATAAAAATTTGTAATTAGAGATTTAACCATAATTTGTTAAATATCAGGCAAAATTAAGGATCAAGGAGCAAAAAGCCTGAGATTTCAGCATGTGAGGACTGCTGCTACGTAGGACATAAAAATAGATGAGAGACAGAATTACGATTGGACGACACGGAAGCAAGCTAACGAAGCGATAACCGCATTGGTCAGATCGTTAAAGGGGGCGGGATCGCAGATTGAAGTCAGAGCAAGATGATCTGACACTCGATTTTTCTTCGATCTGTGGGCTTTTGAAAAGTTTTTAAAGATATAAGAGAGAAATTAATTTGAATGAATTTAATATTAGTTGCCAATTTTTGAATTTTAAAAGCCGAAAAGTTTGCGTGTCTTTTAATCGCGAGGTGATTGATGCGTGAAAAGAGAGAATTATCCAGATCGTTGCCCAGGTAAGGGCTGCTGAAATGTTGGAAAGAAAAGTGGCGAGAGGTCAGGTTGCAATAGGACGCTCCGGGAGAAAGTTAACAAAGCGACAATCGCAATGACCCTAACGTTAAAGGGAACGGGACTACAGATCAGAATGCTCCAAAATTAGATTTTTTTTAGTTGTTCGCGGGAAAGACAGAGGTTTTAAAAATACAAAAAATAAGTTATTTTAATTTAAAAGAACTTTAAATGCCACTCAAATTGAAGATATGCAAATAAATGAAAGGCAACACTGTTTATTAGCTTTTAACATAGAATATCCAAGATCTCTTTCTCTCTCTCGAAATCCTCTTAACTCCGTCAATCTTGGTTTATATTCTTATTATACGTTTTAGCTCACCAAAACATTCGTTCCGATTCAGAAACTTCTTATTTAACTCTTATTGCTCTAGCTAGTGTCGCTTCTATCTAAACAATTAATTACGATAACTCTATCCAATTTACAAATATCTATCCGCTTGTCGTTATTCTCCATCTCCCTTCTCCTTTCTTTCAATTCTGTTTCCCCTCTACCTCTAATTCAATTCACTTAATTCTTAATTTCACAAAATTTATCTTATCTCGTTTCATTTTGATTGGCAAGGAGTCGTAATTTTCTGCAATTCAAATTACCAATCATTCCCCGAAATTAGTGAAGAGATAATACCAAATGTAGTCCAACATCACAGTACATTTATTCAATATTATATAAGAGTAAGTTTTACAACTTTATGTAACCGAACAATAAAAAGACCAGTGAACAATCAACATTAATTTTAGAAGTTTTACTTTAAAAAAAAAACCTTATAAGAAAATTTTTGTGATGTTAACTTTTCTTTCAGTTATTACGTTTTATATAGAAAGTAAAAAAAGAAATATCATTTATGAGACCACCGAAATAGAAGAAATGAAAGCGTTGTAAAATGTGAGATAGAATAGAGAGTAGTATCAGCTGACTTTTTATTTACTGTCGTCATTTTCCCCGATACTTTGGGAAGAAATGCGTGAGTAGATGTTGTAAAGGTAAATATTTTGACACTCTTCTTAGAGAGTGATAAATTCATCACTAAAAAGGAAATTTTCTCTGCCTGTCTGTCATAAAGGTCTAACTTGAGACGAATAGTACCGTTAACGGCCAAATGTGTAACTACATTCGAAGAAGTACGTTTTTCGCTTATATATACTCCTACGCACTCTCGAAAATTTTTAAAACCTTAACACTATATGTTGCTTTTTGATTGATTCCTCCAATATTGACAAACGATTTCTAATTTTATTTTCGATAATTTTATAAGAAAACGTCTTTATATGTGGCTAATATATTTTTTTATCAGTTGATACTTTTATTTGCACATACACGTACACTTGAAATTATTTTAAGCTCTTATTCTATTGGTTGCTTTTCGATTAATTAAGATATTATTATTTTTTTTATCCAGTCGATTCCTTAACTCTTACATATATTTGAAACTGCTCTCTTGGATTTTTTGCAACATTCTATCGGAGAAACGCGGAAGATTGCTACAATTTTTCTATCTGAAAATGGGTTCTGAACTGGGATCTTATCCCTAAATATTAAATCAAAGTCATTTTTAAGTGAAATTAATTTTGTTTTTCTGTTTCCCTCAAGCACAGATTTACTTTTTTACACTCCTTAAGATGAGAGATTATAATAAAACAGATGTTTAGTTATTATTATTATTTTTCGTTTATCTGTTAATTCCAAACCTGCACATTAGAAGTTAATCGAAGAAATCCTACGGGTTTCTGCACTTTTTTCAGTTTGAAAATGAGATTCGAAATAGGATCTTATCCCTAAGCATTAAATTGAAGACAAGTTTTAGTGAAACTAATTTTTCCCCCTGTTTCCATAAAGTAGAGGCTTACTTATGTTTCATTTCTAAAGCTGAGAAATTGTAATAAAAATAACTGTTTAGTTCTTATTCTACATTTGTCTAGTAATTCCATACTTGGACACTTGATACCAATCAAAGAAACGTTGCTATTTTCTCTAATTTTTCTTTCTGAAAATAGATTGTGAGTTAGAATTTTATCCCTAAGCATTAAAAAAAAATGGAGATAATTTTAATCGAAACTCTATGTGCACGTATTTTGATAACACTTATGGAACTTACTGTAGAGAGACGAAAGTTATTTTAATGCGTAATATGACCATTTTTTTTTTGAAAAAAATAATGCTTTAAGATGTCTATACTTGTTACTGATTAATTTCTTCATTATTATAATTCTTTTTCCTTTAAACAATGAACATATCTATCATTAAGAAATATTCCATGTCACTTTAAGAAAATTTAAGGAAAAAAGCAGCTTTTTGAAGGATTAACTTTTTTGATGTAGAAAAATGATTTAAAAAAAAGGATTTTATTTAAGCAATCTGATGTATCAAAGTACAATAACAATAATCCATACCAATTTAGCGGTAAAATACTCACATTTGATTTGATTATTGGATTTAAGATACCATTCACATTATTGTGGCATCATTATTATTTAAAAAATAAATATATTTATTATGACCAATAGAAAGAAAAATAATTATTTTTTTATTGAATATTAAAACTGAAAAATTTTAATAATTTTTAAGGGATAGAGAGTGAGTAAAAAAACCTATCATTCATGTCATCAATTATATTAGAAATATGATTTCTCTAGCTGTGTTATGTAACATATCGCTTGCTCTCACTACTAACTGCTTAATAACTGATAAAATAAGACTGAATTCAACGAGATTTTTTTCTCTTTTCTTTTTCTTTTCTTTTCTTTTTTTCTTTCTTTTTTTTTTTTTTTTTGTAAAAACAGTTTCATTCGCATAAAACTCATTAAATAGGTTTTTACAGTTTGTTTGAAGTTAATTTTTATAATTTTGGTTTGAAAAAAATCTTTAAGAATGTGCCATTTTTGGAGGGAAAGGAACTCTGAACTTGACATTTGCTAATAGAAGTATCCTTCTAGAATTATAATGAATGTTTTGTGTGTGTTAAAAATGACTTTATTAGTTAGATTATACAGAGACAAATTCATACACATTTTTTTTTTCTCAATCACTTACGACTTGTTGACCTTACTTTTAGTTCAATATTCTCTTAATTAACGTTCAGCCAGGAAAAATCGCCAAGTTTAACAATTTTTGAAATCACGCCAAGTGATTGGTCTAAATTGGATTTTATTCAATTAAATTTAATAAAATGAATTAATATTAGAAAAAACTGTATTAACATAAAGTGTGTCATCCACTACAAGTTTAAAAATATGTATTTGAACTTGAGTGAATGAATAAAATGTATTTTATTAACGATTTAAAATTTGAACAAGATATATATAGGGAGAGTGTGTGCTAATAGTAGAAATTTAAAATTTTTTACCCCTATTTTAATGATTCGTTTGCGAGTTTTACAGTATTTAAAATATTCGAAAATATTTTCAAAAAGAAGAGGTATAATGTAATTCCATAGAAACCTTTCTCATTTTTTGCTCTTTCGGATGAATTTTTTTGCATTCAAATAGATAAAATGATAAAGATTTGAAGATGATAGTAGAAATTCCATACGATTAGCGTAACGTTAATGAAATCAAAATGCCGGGTACAAGGGGAAATCTTAATTCTCTATCCTCCCCCCCTAAAAGAACGTTCACGTGGAATATTGGTGTTGTATGCTTTACTCACCAATTATTCTTTTTTCTTCTCAAAATGGAACATTTGCTAATTTTTAAATAATATTTATTAAAAGGATTATTTATTTTCCTGCAAAATGGGACTTCTACTAATTTTTAGATTATATGAGAAATCAAGAAACCCGCATATTTCTTAATAGTTTATTTATTATTCAAAGGAACAGAAAAGAACAAGTGAAAAAAAGAATTTATGTAATCGTGCATTTTCTAAAAAACAAATTTGCTAAAGTATATTTGGTATTTATTTCAATTATTGATGAAATACTTCACAGGATTTCTAAAAATTTTATTTTGGTAATTAACATAGTTTTAAGAGCTTCAGTTTGCCACTGAGTTTTATTTATTTTTGCTCGCCCCCAACTTATGTTTAGATATGGAAAATATATGAATAAGTTGTTGCTCTTTTAATGAAATAACCCGTTTTCAGAAAGAAAGCAACCCAATGCAATAATTTTTTAAAAGCATTCTGGCACTCGCAGAAAGAATATTTTTTCTTATGGATCCCTTTCTACGGGTGCTCTAGTGCTTTTTTTTTACAAACTGATACATTTGGTTGCTCTCTTTCTGAAAACGGGACGAAGGCGTCTCAACGCTATCAAGATAACTAAAGAAACCTTCGTTGTAACAATAAAAAGTCTCAATTTGAGGTGAACAGAGAAAAAAAAATTAGTAAAATTGAGAAGAATATTCTAGCTGAAACTAAAAAAAAATTATGAACTAGAAAATTGTTCTTAGTCTAGATTGAAAACTCTCTAGTTAAATCCGCGGTAAGGAATTGTTGGTGATAGTTTCCATATAGGAAGATATGCAATTCACAACATCAATCCCTCCTGCTTATAACATGAATTTCTTCCTTCCAATACAACCAAAAAACCATTATACACTACACTAAAAAACGTAGTTCACTTCTTCTCCATATATTTGCATGAACAATATCGGAAAATGAATATGGACTTGTAGGAAATCACAGAATTGATACGATATAATAAAAATTACTTGTTGTTGTGCGCATGGATCTTTCTGAGTATATTTTATTAAGGCAAAAGTCCTTTATTCTCATACGCCTAAATAGAGCAGCTACGACATGAGGTGCCTTAGGTTTATGGTAAAATTTCAGCGGGAATTAGTAAATGCACGGGGTTGTTTAAAAAGTTCTGTGCAATGGTTGGATAGTTATGAATATGCTTTGGTATCAATGGAGTATTCGGACAATTTCTACAACTGATATAGATTCGCGTGTTGAAAAAAATGTATATGAAATGTATAAAATTAAAAGCAAGAGCGAATTTTGCATCTCCAAAAATTTTACCAGAACTTCATACTCATGAGCCTTTTCCTCAGAATCCTTGCTGTAAGCGAACTTTACCGCCAACTTTTCAAACATTCTCCGATTCTTTTTTTTTTTTTTAAGATAGGAAGCTGCTCTTGAGATATAAGCCCATGGACATTATTTGCAAAATTTCCAATCAAATGATATCTCAGCCTCACATTTCCGTGTCTATAATGTTTATGTTTTCAAATATATTAAAAGTTAAGTCAGCAATTTAATTTTGACAGTTCGTTGTCCATACGCTATTTGCCAGTCTTTTTGTTAGATTTAAACTTTTGCGCATTTTAACTGCTTTGAATCCTTTTCTTAAAATTTTAAACAAAACAAATTTGTTAATAAAGTCAAATCTAGCAAATATTATTATTGAGTGGAAAGAAAAAAAAAATGTTTATAATCGTGACAAATACACCCTCTACAAGGAAAGCAACATTATATCCTTTACAAACTCAAACTTTCCATTACAAACAGTACTGTATAATAGCGTGATGATATTTAATTAAATACAAATACGTTTTTTTCAGCATAGCGCAGACCAAAACCCTTATTGAAAATTACATCTTAGCGTGAGTATTAAAAACCGAGATCATCAAGTGGCCCAAGTAAACACAGAAAACGATAACAATCTTTATTAAATTGTTAAATCGTCGGCCAATGAAAATTGAATACTTGCATTGTCCTTCCAAACCCTTCATTTCCCCTTCATTGATTGATCGCTGGGAAAATGTGTCCGATGCCCTTTTCTTATATGTTTATTAAAATATAATTATCTTGTATCAACTTGGGCAATACGTTATCTTCCTGTCCAAACAAAAATGTTGCTAAAAAATTAGAAGAAATTGGAATAAATAGGATTTTTACGACGTACTCAATGAGAACAGGCACACCCCTCCTTCGTAAGCTACATCAACAACATTTCAATTAGTACTGTCCGGTGACATTGATTTTCAATTTAGTCTCTGAAAATATTCTATCGTGAGTTGTGAGGGCGTTTCCGAAAGGCATCGTAGTATCATAATCGCGTTTCGGCTCTCTTTATTTGCAATTTGTTGCAGTGGCTTGGATGCTTTCGATTTGCATATTGATTTGAAAGGAAAAGGTTACATAAAATTCTCGGTGGGTGTATCTTTGTTTAGTCAATGATATTCAAAGGAGTATAGCCTTTTCATGTTTGGAATCTTTATGTTCCAATCAATTAAATTATGAGTTGTGGTTTTTTGTTAGAGATTTATACTTACGATATTGTATGGACCAGGGTTTTAATATGAATAAAATGAAAACTCGGCTTCTAGAATAAAGGTTGTTTTTGCTTGATGTTAAGAGGTCATGGTATTCAAAATGCTAAAATTTCTGACTTTTGTTAGAATTTTATGAAATTCAGCACGCATATTTTTAATGCTTTCAAATTTATATTTAAATTTTTGAGACGTTAGAACTTATTGTCGTTTTTTTTCCCCTCGTAATATTGAAATTTAATGTATTTTTTCAAAAACTTTCTACTTGAATTCAAGCTTAAGACAAAGAGCTTGAAATAAGGATTTTGAGATTTAAGTAATTAATAGAGGACTTTTTTTTTCTTTTGAAAAACATTCCAAATACTTTTCCAGCAGCGAAATTTTTAAAAAATTAGCAATGTAATCAAAAATCCTTCTGTGATTTAGTTCATACAGTAATGAAAAAAAAAAAACATTTTTAAAATTTTGCTGCTTTCAAGAACATACACATACAAACCTTTTTGAAGAAAAAATATAAGTAATCCAAACTAAGAGCCAATGAATGACACCGAAGACGAAAGTGACACTAGCTAACTGAAACATAGACCTATTTGAATCACACGGAATAGTTTTTTTCTTCAGGAAAACATTCCAAAAACTTTGCCAGCAGCGAATGCTTAAGCAAATACCAAAACAATCAAAAATCTGTGTATGATTCATTTTATTTAGCAATAAAAACAATTTCGGAACTTCGATACTTTCAAGAAAAATGTAAATCAACGGAAGAATTCTAATATCCTCCCTCCAAAAAAAGTTATTTGGTGGGGGAGAAGGAAAGGAATGGAATACAAATGAAGAGCCAATGAACATTTTTAAATCTCTAAGCACAAAGGATACCCAAGGTAACAACAACAAAAAAAAAGACACATCCGTGTCATTTTTGTTACAAATGATTGGTGATTGCTAATAGTATATTTTCCGTCAATGGTTTTTTCTTTGTAAGCGTAGGGGGTGCATTCTGTGTCTCCTTAAAACACATGACACAATCCAAATATCACTGGATGGTCCACCTTGAATCCCTCTTTGTTTATCTATGAATTGACCATTTAAAGAAAGTGTAAATTAAATTTGAAAAAAACAGCGACTATTATTAATCTTTTTTTTAAAAAAAATACTTAAGAGTGGTGTTTAAATGGGTTTGATTAGTTAGAGTGGGTCGCCGATCAAACTTTTCAAAATAAATAAAAAAAAAAAAATCCTGAAGAAATTGATAGTTTCTTTAATTATTTTTAAACTCAAAACAATATTATCTCCCTGAATTATTGATGTCACAATTTAAAAATCAAAAAACTTCTTTTTCTAAATATTATAAATATTTATATTTTTCTCACAAAAGAGAGAGAGAGAATTGAAAATTATTCGCAAACTTTCTTTACATAAAAAGTATTTTCTATCTTCCAGTTAAACAAGAAAAAGTATATTTTCCCAAACTTCATACATTTTACTCTACATACACTCTTTTTTCAATAAAATTTGGTTTTATTAACATCGCACTATAAGCAACACGAGGGCTATTAGCGACGGATCTTGTAATTTTTAGCCTCGTTCAAGTGACGAGGCGGACACCTGAACTGATACCTACTCTCCTAACTGCCACACCACACTAACGATTGAACTTTGGACCCCGACATATTTAACTTGCATTTTTAAAAAGGGAAGAGTGACTTATGATTTTCAATTCATTTCAATTTCAAACGTGATAAATATAACATGTAGTTTTATTACTTATGTATGAAGCTTAAATAATATGTATAACGTTTTAATTTTTATGTTAATTTAATTTTTATGGTTAACTTATGAACAATTTTAGGAAAATACATGTTACTTATCATTTTCATAAGCAAATCCATGTAATTCTAATCATTACGTTTATTAAAATTGTAAATTAAAAATGAATACTTTCGAAAATAAATTTTTGCTGCGCTCTTGGTGAATTTTAAGTTATTTAACGATTGTAAGATATTGCAATCAAAATAGTAGGATATTGAAATCAAAAACAAAAATAAAAGCTGAATATGTTGATTAAAAATATTGGTCATTTAGACACCTGAAAGGCTTTCTGTTATGAATATTGGACTATTCTGCATAAATTCATCACCTGATCACATTCCTAAGTAAAGTGTGAAATACACATGACTTGTTTTCATTACATTTAGCTTAAAGTATATTAAATTTAATATTTTGTTTTTTGCTTTAATTTTAATACCTGAAAAGAGTATTATTGTCCTTTTAAATATTTTATGGTTTTCTTTGATTCTAATATTTAATTGAATAATTCAATAATTATTTTTAAATAGTTAGCAACTTTGGAGGCTAAATCTGTTCTTCGCAAAACTGCGCGTGGATTAATTATTAAAACTATTTTTAGTTTTTAACATTTGCTTCTAATGGTCTCAATTTCTAATACAGATTCGAGTTTCAATGTTTAAATCCTTGAAGTTGTATCTTCGAGAATTTAAATCCTTGATATTAGAGTACTATTCCGGGAATACGATAATTTTTTTTTCTGGCATAAAGAAAACCCCAACTTTAATATAAGTTCTATGATTACAGAACATGTAATTCATCTTCAACTTAATTCAAATTAATTCAACCAGCTCAAATTTTCACTTTTTTCTGTGGAAAATAAATTTTTGAATTAATACGAATAGCATGGCAGATGAAATATGAATTATATTTTGTACAGATAGAAAAAAATCGAAACAAATAATAAATATATCTGTTCCGTGTTCTTTTACGGAATAAGAGCTCGCCTGCATCCACAGACGTTACTTTACGAGGAATTATCGTTTAGTTTTAATAAAAACAAAGAAATTACCCGGACAAAATATCTGGATAAATTTATTATACACGTTAATTAATAATTATGCACATAATATTATAAATTACAGCTATTAATGTTGTTTTGTTTTTTTTGTTTTTTTCAGGAAGTCGTAGATTGAAGTATAAAGAAGATAAAAGAGATCAGTCTGCTGAGTTTTACAATGAAGGCTTTCGAAAGGTTAAGGCACGCTAAGAGAAATTTACAATTCTGGATGTTGACTATGAAGAAAGTTCTTAAGAAGACTTCCTAAAAACTCTTTCTATTTCGATTATTTTTAATAATAATTAAAACTTCAATCTTTTTTTTCTTCATACTTACAATTCATTATATATATATATATATATATATATATATATATATATATATATTTAAATCTATATTTTCACTATTCAGACTAATTTATGCAGGACAGAACAATTAACTTCACGTTCATTATATTTATTTTTTTAAAAAAAAGTAACGTTTGAAAACTAAGCATTTGATTTCACTATGTAAAACTATTTAGTTAGTGGCAAAAATTATCTGTTTGCAGACAAAACTGAAATTTTTTATAATAAATATACTATGCATTCTGATAAAGAGTCTGAAACGTTTTAATAAAATCTACACGTTTATCTACCGCACAAAATTTATTCTTATTTAATGAACTATTCCAATGATACATTAAGTTTAACTTATATGGTAATTCACGTTATTCTTTTTTTTTAAAAAAATATTATTTAAAAAGTTTATTGATTTTTTTTTTTCTTCCTTCCTTTCCCTTTCTTTTTTTCTATTTTAAAATCATGCTACTAAATTATTTTTACTATAATATCATGTAAATCAGATACAATACTAATAAAACAAAAAAAAAAAAAAAACTTATCGCATATATATATATATATACATCCCACTAGAAGCAACACGAGGCTTTCGGAAATTAATGCGGTAAATTTGAACCACGGTTGAGAGATAAGGATGAAACCTGACCTGACACTCCAAACTTTCATGTTATCGTGAGTACTTTAGGTTCCGACAGATTCAACACACATCAACCTTGTTAGGCAACTGTTGTTAAAAGGAGCAGATCCGAACTCACTCTCCATCGATTACGTGTTCTCGAGTTAAAAATTTATTTCAATCGTACTTATTATTAATTAAAGTTTGAGAAATGTTCTAAATTTAAGTTTATAAGAACTTTATCAAATTTTATAGAAACGAAAGTAATGGTTAAATAATTAGTAAAAATAGCGTGCATGACAGTTTAAAGAACTTTAAATAGGCAATTTAAAAGCAATGCTTTAAAAATAATCTAAAATATTATATTCAAGAAATTTTGTAACTTTAATAATTTAGTCGGCATTTCAATACATCAAAGACTCCAAAAGTCCCATAAAAACTATTTTAGTCCTTCTAAAAATAACTTTAGAATGTGAGCAATTTATAACTTTAATACTAATTTGACATTAAATAACAGTTACCCTCAGCATTGTAATGCTTCATAGTAAATGAATAAACTTTCATGATTGTCACGTAATCTGTAAAAAAGTTAATCTTGATAATCACAAAATAAGAATTTAAAGATTTTAGTTCGAGAGAAAAAAAAATGTTTCCTCACAAGAAAATAATTTTTTTAAAAAAAAGTAAAATATTTAAAAACTTGGGGAAAAAAAAGATAAATATCAAAAATTTTAAAAAATACCTAATGAGTGGAAAAAAATTACAAAGTTTTTAATAATATGAAAAGCAAAAAAAAAAAAATCAAATTGAAGCATCAATATCAAAGAAATAAAAAAAATATGAAAAAATCAAAAATATAAAAAATGCAAATTTTTTCTTTGAATTGATAAAATCTTTTTTGAAAAATCTAACTTCTAAAAAGCATTAAATGATATATAAATATATATAAAAAGTGACTTGGTCGTATATGGAAGTCATACTTAATCAAATACTTTGTCATTCATATCTGGAAATTATGACCAAGATTTATGTGCAAAAAATTAGCAGTATCCATAAGGTATAAAACTAAAAATCCTCGAAAACTGGAGAATAACAAGCAGTTTCTTATAAATCAGGCTTACATTTATTCAAATAAATTGCCAATGTGATCTTATCTGTCTGAAACTATCTTTACTAGGAAAACAACTACTCATCATAAATGCTATAAAAAATAATTATGGTTACATTATGCTCACAAACTACTACACATGCTGGTTTAGTATTTTTGACGACAGGAAATAGCCTTATTACACTTAGAAGTTGTTAAAAATTTGCATATTATTTCACGGATTTCTTAATTCCTTAAGAAGTTTAGACACATGCCAGACTGACATCTCAGCATACGACTATTGTGGCTAGAATTCATAATTTTTTGACATAGAAACAAGGCAAGTTGCCATTTTTATATCATGCTAATAAGAATATCCTTTCCTCCAGGTACGAAAGATATTGTAGTTTTTTCCTTCACAACCTTAATGGATATAACCATCCATTGTAATTTTATCGATGGAACAATACAAGGGGAATTCAGATGTTATAATGAAGTGGCGGACACATTTAATGGGCGTTTCTAAAATGCTAAAATGAAACGGTCCGATGAAATATGTATTGTTCCCTAAAAACAAGCAATACTTTGAAAATAAACAACGCAGAAGATTAGGCTTGCACCAATATGTTTGTCTTCAAAAGTTAATGTTACTTATATGACACATGACAAACTTTTCTGGGTTAGCACATAACATTTTGATTATGTATTATGACCGAAAATACTTTGGTAAAACTTTTCACAGTTATGATGAAAATGGGGGATTGTTTAGGTGAAAGAACACTAGGAAAATATTGATGCAATGGTAAGTATGAAAAATGTTAATGTTGTGATTGTAAACCATTCTCTCAGGGGAAGGCCGAGTTATCCTGAAGATAAACTCATTTAAATGTTATCGATAATTCGTATTTTTTTTAAGTGTTGTTGTGAACAAAATACATGTCATACACGCATTTTAGCAATAAATATTTTGTAATGATCCATGTTTTTTCTAAAGTAAAAAAAGAAAAGTTCGGAAAACAAAATGTTTTAGACGTGTTTCAGCTCATTTATAAATATCTTGAATAAAATAATCCCAGTACTCTTACTGTAAAAAATTCTGATTAAATAGCGAACTAAACTAGGGGAACGAACAACGAAAATTGTAATCAGTTGATGGTTGAACAAACAAAAACTTTTGGGCCTCCATTGTTGCCATTAATTATGCAAAATGATTCACACACATACGGGGACATATATATTTAATGATTCTTAGTTTCATTAAAACAACACACAAAACATTAAAAAAAAGTATCTTAGAAGTATCGAATTCCCGCCTAAGAGCGAGGAGTATCAGATCAGGTCAGTTCGTTATAAGAAGAAAGATGCAAATTATAAAATAGGACGGTTACAAACAGCATTTGTTTCTAATGATTAAAGAACTTATTAAATTACATTATTGAAGTATCTCTTCAAGTTCATTTATTTCTTACAAAATACTTGGATATCTATAAGTTTTTATAAAAGGATGAGAACTTGTTAATTTATACATATACTGACAGTAAGAGGAAATCAAATTAATTTAATTAAAAAAAAAGGAATTATATGTCTATTAACTATTATGTAAGATGACGATTATTCGAACAATTTGATGAAATAATGATACAAACAAACACATGCAAATAGCTCTGCACAAAAATAGTAAATCCTTTCATGAATAAGTACTCAAGAAACTAACTACCATAGCCACAAAAACTATTTTGGACTTTATGAAATATTTAAAGGTGAAATAGAATCCACAAAGCTTTTGGTTCATCATTTCGATATGGTTGATTGGTTTGAACGTCACATTTAAATCTGCAAAAAAGGCTATAGACGAGGATTTCGTAATTTGGCTAAGTGGTGATATTTAATTTTTCCTCCAAAATTGTTATACTTCAGCTAATGATAAATTTCGTAATGTGAAAAATTATCAGATGGCAAATTTGGAATCCGGGCCAATATTACCTCACATTCCCATTTTGTGCACTATTTCAAACAAGATCTTTGAGTTCCAGTTGAATTTAAAAATGCCTCAGTTTTTATCATTTCATATGAAAATCTCTGGAGGAATCGAGATTTGAGTCATCGACCCAGTGATCACAAAACTGATGATTCTACAAATAAGCTAACCAGCTGCTACCAGTCATAAAATACGAAATAAATAAATCATGAAGCAGACAGAAATACAAAGTATATATCAATCAGTATCTATTACTCAGGATCAGATCAGTAATTTATATTTTGTTAAAACCAATGTTAAAGCATGAATTTAAACCACACCACCTTTATTTGGGCTGTAAGTTCCAAAACTGTTTTCAAAACCATTCCTTTTTTCACAGAAGTATTTTTCCTCGCCATATTCAAATGTCTAAAAAGAGTGCTAACTTTTTACTGCTTTTTATACGAATTTACTTTTGAAACAGGAATTAAGCACTTACGAAATGGAACATTTTAAAACATTTTTGTATTGTTCATTAATAACACTCTCCACGCAAAGAAGATATTAAATAAATAATAGGCGAATGAACTATTTATGAGTGTGAATAAATGTATTAAAATGTCGTTTATTATATTCTGTTATTGAAGTTCTAGCATTTTTTAATATTTCGCACAGTTTAATAAGTAAGTAGAGAATACTGTATTATGCAGAAAGTTATTAAGAGCAATAATTTACTTTAAATATATCAAGAATTTCAGGAAATATTTGAGTATTACTGAAAATGTTACTGGTATTTTTTTGATGCTGTAAAATTATTATTTCTAGGAAAGTGGAGCTGTCACCTGAGACGTGGCAAAAAAAAAAAAAAAAAAAAGCGGGCTTAAAATTTCAGCTTTTATACGATTGTCTTACATACTGAAATATAAGGTAATTTTAACTTCTCAAAGATAATTGCATCGTTTATTTCAGATAGTTTTTTTAAAACTAATCCATCCGTTGGAATTTGAATAATCGCTTCTTGTTTTTTTTCTGTTAATTAATGCGTGAATTATGAATTGTAAAATACCATATTTTAACGAGTGTGAGGAGTTTCTTTTACCAAAAATTACATTCAAAAGGATCAGGATTAATAAATGAATAGTATTATAGATATTAGCACAGCTAGTTTAATGATTTCTCTGATTAGTAGAAAATATCTAAATCACTATATTTTAACTTGTTTAAAAAAATCTTTGTGTATTAGGAATCCCGTGAATTTTTGGGCATAAAAAAATAATATGTCTTTGAGGACTTATATCAATATTTTATGCCTCCAAAAATCGTAGGGTTCCTAATGAAAGAACATTTCTTAAACACGTTAAATATTTTTTCACACATTTTAATAAAAAAAATATTTTTTTAGCAGAAAATAATCACTCTTCTTTTATCAACCTAAATAATTTCAAGTTCCGATCGGGCTCCTTTTAAGACTTGGGATAAATTCTATAGCCGATGTTTAATATAACGTTAAAAATCTGCACAAAAATGTAAGAAAAGTCCCATTGATAAAGTATAAATAGCTGTTTTGCATTTATCGTTGAAATTTTTTTATTCTTGATGGGGGAAATAACTGCGGATTAATGCATACGAAATGGGAATGACAAAAAATACATAAATGAAACTTATTGCACAATAAGCGACCAAAAGGAATCGATTCCTGAGTTGTTCCGACACTACCACATATTACGTGAGTATTTTGGGCGTTTCAAACTGGAAAAGATCACTTATGTGATATCATTATATCTGACTAGATCGCTGGAAAGCGACAAATAAAAAAAAACCCAACTCTTTCCGTGCTCTTTATACATCGGCAAATAGGATTTGAAATTCAGATGAGAAGAGGTATCAATAAAAATTAACGCACAGGAAAGACACAGAGGCGTGAAATAAAAAATCGGAAGTGTGCGATTAAAATCGAACATCTGGTTTTTATCGTATCATCAGAAAAATCGATTTATTTCTGAACGCCTATGAAGGTAGTTCTAATGACAGCGGAAGGAGTGTTTAACTCCTTTCTTATTAAGAATTTTAGCAAAGCCTTGTTCAATTAAGTCAATGCTTTTTTCACACGCACAAACGCAACAATAGGGAAATATCATTTATTTATGTGTAAAATGGAAATTTCGGATAGATGATATATTTAGTACATATATAATAAAATCGAGAAAAACGAATCATTTTAAATGAAACATTAGAATTTCAAATTTTTCTTCGATAAAATTTTAGTTAATTGAAAAAAAAAAGAGAACAAATTATTTTAAATCCCCGAGACTTTCTTTTTGATATGAATCTGAAATACATTACATATTCTAAGTTCAGTAATATATGAAATTGCGAATCGTATATCTTATTTTTCGGGAACACAGTAGCCTGAAAACGATTAAAAAAGTTTTATTATCTTATTTTAATTGGAGGACTTTTCTAAATATATGTACAAAATTACATAGCTCTAGCTATATAAATTAGCGAGTTATTTAAATTTTCTTTAATTTTCTTTCTTGTACTAAGTCATTTTATTGACCTTCAAAATTTTAAGCTGCTTTTTATCGCTTTTTTTTATTATTATTATTCTTGACGGTCATGTATCTAAAATGCTAAGGCTTTTTTTTTTACAAACATCATTCAGCCTTGAAATTTCGCTAGTTGCTTTGCATAATAAGTTTGATAATTCTGTGCATGGAATGAGGATTCATATTAATGATTATTTTTTATAAATCAACAGCATTAAATATAGCCGTTTTTTTACTTTTTTTGTATTATCAGATAGAAAAAAAAAATTGTCGAACTGTATGTTACACTCGTACAATCAAACCAATACACATAATTGCGAGAATCACTTCTACGAAATTGAGAAAAAAAAAAAAACTGTTTAAATATATTGCAATTTGTAGAAATCAGAGAAATTTTAAAATACTGAAATGAAATATTTCCAAGAAATAGAAAAATTTTAAATAATTTTCTGTTCGAAAAAACATTTTTTTCTGAAATGCATAGTTTATTTATGTTTAAATAAGGTAAATAAAATTTTTTTCTTATAGATGTCTGATAAAAAAAAAAAGTTAATCACGGGGAACCGTGTTCCATTGAAATCAAGTAACATGCTATTCAAATTATTCTAAACACATTTTTGAAAAATAAGTACTGTCATCTGATTGTTGTTCAGTGGTTGTGGTAGCCGACGGTAACGGTAATGGCTAAAATTACGAGGTTCCTATTTTTAAAATTAAAAACTTACCCTCTCATCATAATTTATAAGTAAAAGATCATGATTAATTAAAGTTTATCATAATTGTAATTAGCTATCAAGATTAGGATCAAGGCAGCAAGCGCCTGGGCGTTCGGCAGAGTGAGGAACTGCCGAAACAAAGTTGGAAAGTAAAGTTACGAAAGCGCGCATTGCTATTGGATGCTGTAGCCGTAAGCTAAGAAGCATATATAGCAATGGGCGGAGAGTAGATTAGGGGGTGTGGTAGCCGAGTAGTCATGATAGCGAGCTCAAGGTCGACGTTGTTTCCGTTTAGCCGTGGGTTCGAGTCCTGATACCTCTAAAGACCTATCGTGTAATGTGGCTGATGCACGTTAAATGTGTCGAGACTCAATATCCTCATGTTAGGATGATGTGGAAGATTGGAGAGTGGCGTGCCAACTCAAGTGTCGTCCTCGTTGCCTGATCTCGGTTAATAACTACAAGGCCTTCCCCAACAACTCTCGTGTTTCTTCTAAGTACGATTTTAATAAAATAATCAATCTGGTCATTGCTCAAAATTAGTTTTAAAGTTTAGTTTAATTAAGTTTATATCACAATATAGCCCTTCGGGCTACCCTCTCTATTGCGTCAATAATTTAATTTATTTATAATTCAAAACTACAAAAATAATAAATAAGAAGTATGTTTGAAAATAAAATTCCGCTCTTTCAGTTTCAAACAGAGTAAAACAGAGTCACAAAAGAACAGAATGACATTAAGTGACAATTTTTTTTTAAAAAAAACCTATTTTGGAAGAATATATTTCGTTCAGTTCAAGATGAAAAGCAAAAAAATGAATTTTAATTTTAGTTATATTTTGTAAAATGTACAACATCACAAATATTTTTGTATTACACTGCATTTATGAATCGATAAATGCAAATTAATCAGGTAGTCAAATATTTAAATAAAAATGCACTAAATTTTAAAAGAAAATCTTATTACTTAGGTCATTTAAAGTAAAATCCTAATAAAACTTATGTTTCTATCACTTTCTACCATTTCTAAAAATTTGTTATTAATTGTCTTGATTTGTAATCTATATTAAAGGTAGGCATTTTTTTTTAAAAAAAATTTTAAGGTGACAGAGAGAGAAAGATTGGTATTACGATACTGACGATACATTCTTTGTATATGAAGAGATGACTGAAAATACACACATACGCAACAACCTCTAAAATAATTTATAATTGATGAGTGGAATATTTTTAGTGATTATTTTTTGGAGTTTTGGAACTACTAATGTGATGTTTTGTAGTAAATATAAGAAAAAAGAAATATACAGATAAATAATGCATGCAACAATTAAATTTTAAGCAAATTTTTCATATAATTTACGCTCAAGATTAATGCAATCAATGAAGTTCACATAAAATAAAAAAAAAGATAAGTTAACAAATGTAACACTGTCACTTGTAAATACCAGCAACTAACTTGATAGCAGCAAGAATTATCACTTGTTTTAAAAGACGCTCCTGAAACGAAGCAAAGCTAAAAGAATAGTTCCAAAGCTTGGAAAAATGGCTGAAATCGACAGAAAGACGCTGGAAAATTGCTTGAGGCGGAAGTCATCGTAAAGGTCACCACAAATAGCTTTCTTGACTGACATTTTCACCTCGTTAATCTGCTGCGAAGTGCGACACCACGTACTGTATAATTAAGTTAGTTACGATCCTGCTGACACCATTGCTTATAGAGTCCTCGTGCGATTGTGGATTAAATTGGATCTTTTGATTGGATGAACCGGGTTTCTCAGACCCTAAATACCCTCAAAAGAATGTACAGTAGGAAATTGTGCTAGGAACTAGTAAAAAATAAAATGTACTCTTCATTTGTGTGACCGTGGTAAGCTGATATCTAATGAACATACATCAAAAGAAAGAAAATTTACTCTCGTTTTCAATTCAAGGAAAGAATAAAATATTTATTTCACCAACTAAAGCTAAAATTTATGGGAGGCATTGGGATGAATCTTAATATTTTATGAATGAATGATAATTCTTTATGAAATAATTTCAATAATTCTGTATGAAAACGTGTTGGAAAATTTTAAACATTATTGATTTAAAGAAAAATTTAACATTAAGAAAGAAAAATTTACTTTGGTTTTCAATTCAAGGAAGGAATAAAATATGTAACTAAATAACTATAGCTAAAAATTAAAACGAATCTTAATATTTTATGAATCAATAATTATTTATAAGCTAATGAAGTAAATGTGATAAAATTTTGAACATTATTGAATATCACAAGAAAGATTATTTTCATTTTCAATTCAAGGAAAGGAATAAAGTATTAGTTTCAGTTTAGTAAAGCTAAGAATTAAGAAAGACATGAGATAGAATTATAATATTTTTTTAAATCAAACAATAGCTCTCTATGTAAAAAAAAATAATAAAATTTTGGACATTTTTTATATTACACAAGAAAAGAAATTTACTTTTCTTTTCAATTCAAGGAAGGAATGAACAACTTATTTCCCAAAATAAAGCTAAAAATCATGAAGGTCTTAAAAATTTATGAATCAGCAATAATTCTTTGTAAGATAATGCTCATAATCTTGATAAATTTTTGAACACCATCGCTAATCACAAGAAAAAAAATTACTTTCTTTTTGAATTCAAGGAAGAAATAAAATACTTATTTCACTAAATAAAACCAACAAATTATAGATATTTGGAATGTTAATATGTTTATGAATTCCTAATAATTCTTTGCACAATTATGTTAAAAAATTTCTTGATACAATTAATGTAACATATAAAAAAAAACAATAAAATAAGTTAACTTAATAATAAGAAGAAACATTTTTATTAAAAATTTAATGCTTAAAATCCTCTCTCACACAGAATTAGATTTAACTTCAATTTAAAATGTAATTAAGTTTTGAGGTAATAACATGTTTTCAAATTTCTAGTATACATAATGTGGTACAAACGCATATTTTTATACTTCGAAATATTTATCTTCAAAATTATAAAAAAAAATAATAAACAAAATTATGTTTAAATTAATTCAAAACTTGCCTAAATTAATGTAAATCATTAAATCAATGGGAAAATCACTTACTTAATAGCTTGAATAGCTTAATTTTTTCCAAAGCTCACAATTTTCATTAAAAATTTTTGTAGAAACATCGACATTTTTTAGTATTCGATGGTGGTTTTGCTGAAAACAGTCACTTTGATAACACGCAATAAATTAATAAATTATTAATTATTTCAATAACAAACCATTAATTAAAAAATTACAACCAAGTTAAACACAAAACCACTCAAAAAACAAAGAAAATCTCTAAAGAAAATAATCGAGGAAAAAGAAAAATGAAGAAAATGTGAATAAATACTGTCCCAGACTTTGAATGATAATAGTATGTTTAAACTAATTTAACGGATGCAACTACCAAAAATTCAGTAATTACATTAGTATTAATGGTATAGACCACGAATAATCAAATTTCCATAAACGAAAAGAAAGTCGACAACGGACAAAGAAAACAAATATAAGTACATTGTGTACATTTAAATCTAAGTAAATAAAAATAAACTTAGAAACAATCTATAATCATTAATACACTTTAAAAAAAATTTTGAGCTAAAAAAAGTTATACTCTAAACGAGACAGAAATTTGTTGCGCAAAACTCATTCCAATAGGATGAAATATTACATTGTTTTATAACTACCAAACACTCTAGATCAATAGTACCAAAACAAAGATGTTTACAAAAAAAATATTTATATATATATATATATATATATATATATATATATCGCCAATTTTTAAATTATTTATAAATCTGTACAAAGTAATCAAAAAATAAAATTTTTTGCATCGATTTAACCTTCCAAATTTAGCAAATCTATGACTAACAAATGATTTGTAAAAGAAGACATTCTAAAAATATGTGTCCCCATCTGGTTGTTAAGTTTAAAATTAAAATAAGTTTTTCTTGCAAATTAAATTATTTTAAAACTAATTTAGATGAATACTTGCTCAAAAAGAACTGGCAATAGTTATCAGAAAATATGATTGAATGGTTCCATCTTAATTCGTTTTATTGATTTTAATTTAATTTATCCTTATTGGAAAAGGCTTTCCTCTTTACGGGAATTAGTGATTTCTTACCGATTTGTTTCAGGGTACTTCCTAGATGGTAAAAGGCCTGTTTTGTTCGAAGTACTCATACGGATATGAAAACAGCGGCTGGGGAAAGAAAGGTGATGACTTCTTTATCGTTTGTTCTACTATTCTGGTTTTTCAAGGGGTAATTTAAATATTGGGGTCTATTTAGTGAACCAGTGGATTTCTAGAAACCGTGGAGAAGTTGAGAGAGGGAGGGGAAAAAATTACTGTTTGTCGTGCAGTGGACTAGTGATTGATTCTTAGCAATGGTGGAATGTTATTTGGAATGAAGTTGATGAATGCTTTCTTGATCCTGACAAGTATATGTAAAATTACATTCTTTCATTTCATAAGGAATTCTCTACAAGCATTTAAAATAGCATTAGTAAAATAGGAGTTCAGTTGGGACCAGAGGTTCGACTGTATTTCATCATTATTATTAGTGCTGTCTAAACCATTAAAAAAAGATTACATAAGAAAGCTTTCTATCTTTCATACTTGTATTAAAAAGACTGCTTGATCAAATAAAGGAGGAATATCCTTTCACTTAGTGAAGTAAATACTGATTTTTTTTCCCTTCATCATTAAACTCAACAATAATTAAAACGATTAGCTGCCATCAAAAATGGTTTCTAAACAGTTTCTGGATAATTAAATTGAAATAGCATCGTTTTAAAGACCCATACTCATTGGACTTTGAGATATAAAAAATCTCGTGGTTTCTATAAGTAAAAGTTTAATGCTTTTCTCCTCAAATCGATACTAATAAAATCAGCATCATTGATAAAGTTGTAGTTTTATTTTTTATCGACGATAACAAGTTATTACAAATCATCGAACTTCTTTAAAAAGTTATTTAAAAAAAAGTCCTTAAAGAGATCAGATGATTTCAACAAAAGCTTGGAAAGAATTTACTGGAACTCATAAATCAAATTTTGCGATCGTATAAAAAGTGTTATGAGTAATTCTTAGATTTTGTTACTCCATCACTTATTTGTTACTCTTAAGTGTACAGAACACTCTTTTTTAAAGAATTATTGTTCAGAATGGTACAGATTTGATTCTTCTGTAACTTCTCCAGTTCTTTCTAGTCTTTGGAATAACAATAACAACACTAAAATGACGTTGATGAAAATTTGAACATTTTTATAGGAAGTATTTCACATGTATTGAAACGGAATTCTATATTTACCTCCATCAACTGACGTATATAAAGGTACCAGTCTTGCTACCGTAAACAGTTTGTTGTTCGTGTCTGACTCGTGTTTGTCGTCTGACTCGTGATAGAGGATTAACCTTCCAACGATTTATAAACTGATTCTTTGAAGCAGTGAAAACAAGTCTACAATGATAATACCATATTAATTTTGGTTGAAAACAAGTCGACAATGATAATACCATATTAATTTTGGTTGAAAACACACAAGTCGACAATGATAATATATTAATTTTGATATAAAACAGGAGAAACATTTTCCCCCTTAAAAGAATTCACTTAAGAAGAATTAAGTTTTCATAATTTAATGGAATTCATCCAATTACACTTATTTAAAATATTTGAAATGAGAAAAATTTATAATCGTATTTAATTTTTAATGTTAAATGAGCTAAATAATCTCCATTTGTTTCAATGTTTTGACCATTCCATAAGTTCCCATCTTTATATTCTCATCTAGAACGTTTGTAAATATCAGTAATGAAAATCAATCACTTAGAAGAGACTGTAACTGAGAACAATAATTAAAACAAAATTATCAAATAGCATTTAGAAGCATTTTTTTGTGATATTTTAACTTATTTTGAATTAAAAAATTGTTTTCGGATAAAAATACTAAGGTTTTATTTTATAAAGATAATTTACTTCGAATTATTTACTGTCGTTATTTATTATATTACTTATTTTAAAATAAACTTTTCTTCATTATCAATATCAAAATAATTCGGTATACAATATTAAAGAATTAGAATTTAAAATTATTTATAATATAAGTATTAAATATATTACTATTATACTACAATTAAGTCATGTGTTATACTTCCATTAAAAATAATTTTTAATTTAATTAAACTACCTTGATGAGTGTGAAGTATTTGTAGGATGTAATTCATTTTCATTTTCTACTTGATTTCCAGTGTACAAAAATGAATCCAAGTTTCATCGACGGTGACAACTCTACGTGACACCAATTGGAACTAACCTATGAATCAGAGTCAAATGTGTTTTGACATCATTTAACAGATAGCAGCAAACAATGGTAACATCAACGACCCTTAGAAACGCCATTTGTCTTCAGAAACATGTATTTATTGAACAACCCTTGCGTACTATCAAAAATTCATATCTATTTAAAAACACGAAAAAAAAAGGCATCAGTATCTAAATTTTATATTTCGAATATAAAATAGTCTGTAATAAAATTTCCCGGTGATAAACTGAAACCTCAAAACAAAACTATTCTTTTTCTTAAGAAACGAATAAATATTTGAAGAGGTGATTATTTTTTTTTATTATTATTAATTAATACTTATATCAAATAATAAAATAATTTTCTTAAAAGTGACGAGTCTAACAACTTATTTAGTTACTTAGAATAATGTTGAAAATTGAAAAAAAAAAAACCTTAATACTGGTTTGATAAGATAAAAAATTGACTTCGGAAAAAAACAATTGCATTATTTTTTTAGATTAAAATTCAAATATTCGTGTCGCAAAAAAAAAAAAAAAAAAAAAAAAAACACTTGTGAGTGACATTCGAGGGTGAAAAAAATCAATTCAAATTTGAGTTGCTTTAAATCTATCATTTTTATAGAGTAAAGAAATTAAAATTGTATACTAAACTTAATTGCAAATACAATTTAATTTTAAGGCGATCTGCTTGATAATATTAAAATTTTTTTTTTAATTAAAACTGTTAGCTGCTAAAATAACATAAATCCTGATAGCTGCATATAAAGACTATTTTTCACAAAATATCAGACTCTAAGCTTAAAAAGTTACTTTATCAAAACGGAAACAAAGAAAGTTTTATTAAATGTAAGACAATAAAAAAAACTAAACTTTTTCGAATGTAAAACAGCTCCGTAATAATTACAAAAAATAATTAGATCCCGCTTAATCTGCATCAAAGAGTTAATCAAATCAAATTAAGACTACCATTAATTGTTAATCGGATCCTTTTCACACTATTATGAGAAGAGCAAAATTACATCCATCTAACCATCTTTGATTCTCTTTCTCACCACCCTTGAAAGATTCCCACGATTGAGATCCATCTTTGATCCGAAAGAGTATTTGACTTTTCCACAGCCGCTAATTGGACTCATTTGGGAATCTCCGAGTCACTTAATGGAAAACTTTATTTGCCGCTCAAACTCGAGCTGTCCAATCAACGTCAAGTGTGGTCCGATTTAGGAAATCGGTAATTTGCAGAGCTAGAATTATCGATTTTCCCCGACCCTTTTAATGAATTGATGGAATTTGTCAGGAGGATTTTTGTGTGTGTTTGTGTAATCGTAGAACTCTTTCCGGCAGAATCTCTAGAATTTTAGAGAAATTCCAAGTATAAATGTGAGAGGAGAGTTTCTCAGACACAATTGCTGTTTTTGCCGAGAGTTTAGTAGTAATGATGATTATGGTATTTAAATTACGTACGCCCCTTAAGAGCTTTGAGAAAATCTCTCGATTGCAGGCCCTTTTTAGTTTCGTGCCAAGACATCAAAATCGGACAAAATTTTTGTAAGTTTTAAGCAAACGATAAATAAAATTTTCCATTCAATAATGAAAAGAAAGTCTAAAATATTAAAAGCTTACGTTTAATTTGTTAAGAATTACAGGGGGAAGATGCTTATATAATAGTTTAAATGTTTTATGAAAATGCCTCGATCTCAAGATTATTCTTAATTTGATGTTAGATATCATACATCAGACATTTTTGTAAGTTCTAACAAAACGATTAGTACAATTTTTCCACTCAACAATGCAAATAAATAAATAAAATAAAATATTAAAAGTTCACGTTTAGTTTATTAAGAATTAAAAGTAATTTCCTTTTCTTATGACTGGTTTCAGTTGGTTTATCTCACTCATTAATTTAGATTAGTTTATTTCAAGTTTTTAGTTTGATACTAAAACATTAAATCAGATAACAATTTGTATGTTCTAACCAAACTATAATTGAACTTTTCCTACTCAACAAGGAAAATAAATTCCAAGATATTAAAAGTTTACGATTAATTTACTAATTGTTGTTGAACAAATGCTTATTACTGCAAGTAGTTGGTTTATTTTGCCAATAGATTATATAAATTGGATGATTGTTTCAACTGATTATTCAAATAGTTGGGTATTTAGTATTTTCCAAGAAACAATCTAAACTTTTTTTTTTTTTTAAAATTTTATGCAATTCAGAACTATAGACTATCAATTCAAAAAATTGCTTGAAATAATAAGAATATTCTTAAAAAAAAGATAGTATTGTAAAAATTTTAATTCTTATTAATTTTTCAATAAATTTCATCCTAAGACTGTATTTTTACTGTTCGTTTTATTTGTTACATTCCCCCCCCCCCTTTTTAATATGAAATAATGATGTTTCATACGCATTTTTTTTTTAATTATATCTCTTCTTTTGTCTAACATTTCATTCAAGACTAAATATTTCATAGACAGTCCATGATTCCTTGATATTTCCAAACCATATTTTAACTAAATCTGACTTCTTCCTCACGCGATGAAATTTCACGATTGACATAACTTTTACATTTGCCAAATTGCAAAATAAGAAAAACGTATAATATCGTAAACTGCGATGATGATTCGTTCGTGATACTGGCAACAACATTCTCAATTATTACTTAGATTATAATGGTAGCTGTAACTAAGTATACCAAAGCTGAATTTCTAGTTTTGCTACTTTGTATACATATTCTTCCGTGATTCCAGATAATTAACGGTGCAAGTAAAGTAGCATCACAGATGACTATTAGTTGAGCATGGATATATTTTATATATATATATATAAAGTAGAAAAGAGCGATTTCTTTCTCTTGTGCTTTGAATTTTAAGAGAAAATTTAATGAATGTATAGAGACAGAGTTTGAAACTATATTTAAGAGACTTATAAAAAAGTATTATGTTTCAAAATCTATTCTGCAATTAGTTCTACACAGTTCTATAAAAAAAATCATGCATTTTATAGTGTTGAGTCTATAAAAAGGTTCTTTATTTTAAAAGTTAAAAAAATTTCGAATGTAATTAGTTTAGTGACTCAAAAATAAATAAATAAATAAGAGCCTTACACATATATTATATTTGAACAGTTTAAAAAATACTAAATTTCATAATTAATTCCATAAAAAAAATTCCTTTGTCAAAATAATACAATTATAAAAGTTCCCGATTGGTGTTTCTGAAATTTATAGAAATTTCGAAAATAACTAGATAAGTTACTCGAGAAATACACACAAAAATATTTTAGGATTACAAATACCCTTAAAAGTTTATATTTTCTCTGAGAATTTGCAACAACAATTAAATACAGAATTTTCCATTAGATTTCAAACTACATAACACATGTTTTGAAGATTTCAAAGATATGCAGAAGCTAAACAATTGCCTAAAATCTGTATTTTTCTACGCTTATATTTTGAATTTTCAAAAATATCAATCAGCAAACTTGGGGATTCTATTTTTTAAGAAAACCGGTTTCTTATGGATTAAATATAAAATATATGAATTTTATTGTGTGTGTGCGAAAGTACGCAATAGTAAAACACGCACCAGTAAAAAAACAAAAACAAAAAAAAAGAAATCCTTTGAAATAAATGAGAAGGAAAAAATTACAATGTAGACAAACACAAGTATAAGATTTTATAATGAATTGTTAGTAAATCCTTTCTAATATATTTATAACTAACTTTGATAAAGTAACTCAAGGGAGCGTTAAAAAAAATCTGTATAGCAAAGCGAGAATGGAAATTAATTTAATTTTCATACCGTAAATAAATAAAATCATTTTGAATATAAAGTAGATGAATTCACAAATTCCTCCCCTCGTACCTAAAAAACGATTATATGTAGAGATAATTTTTTTAATTATTTAACTGACGACTTTCTTAAACAAAACAAAACAAAACAAAAAAAACCTTAAAAATTTGTTTTCATAAATATGTTTGATCAAATAAATAAGTTGATAAGATTTCGTTTGTTAATTTTTTTAAGAAAATTTCCAATGAACATTATTTGCTAAATACAATTATTTTATAATATTCTCTGTGATGATTCCACACACATACATACATATTAGTTATTGAAGTACATTTTTAATTTTCTGCTACAAAAAGGATTACGTGTTTTAAGAAACGAAACTTTCTGATTTTGTTACTTGTTAAATAAAATATAATACCCAATTAATTTTAAATTTAAATCAAGGCCAATAGCTGCAACAAACTTCATATCGGAGAATTCCTAACATTACCTCTCTGATTAATGTGAAGTTGTTAAACCCATTTTGTCAACCAATTTGATTTCGAGAACTCAATATTAATCCTGTAGAATTTCTACTTTCCTCCATTACAGATTATTTTATGTATTTGAACAATTGCAATCCAAAAGAGCCAAAAATAATTAAGGTTTCTGTGGAATTCCAAAAGCATTTTAATGTCTATTCTAATTATTCATTTGTGACTTTTTCCAGTCTTTAAAAGTCGAGGTAGCCAAATAGTTTAGGTCGCGGATTATCTACCGGCCTTGTTTTCACCGAGTCGTGGGTTCGAGCCCAAAAACAATGAAAATTCGCAGTGACGCGGGGCTTATGCACGCTTAATATGATCGAGATTCCAAGTCCTCCCGTTGGTGCGGTGTGGAAGTTTGGAGAGGGAGGTGTCAACTCACTTCGTCACTTGAACGAGGTTTAGAATTATGAGGTTCATCACCAATAGCCCTCGTGCTGTTTTTCAGAGTGATGTAAATAAGCAATCATATCATATCCGGTCTTTAAAAAATATTTTAAGACATTTTCTAAAATCGAGGAAGAAATGTAATTGAGCAGAAACCTTCATCATTTTTTTTCTCTTTCAGATGCACTTTATTGCATTTAAACAAATAAAATAATCAAAAGTTGAGAAAGAAAGAAGAAACTCATAGAATTTACTTTATAATCACGAATTCAAAATGGTTGGTGGATGGGAAGCCAAAAATATAACTATTAATTTACCGATTGCAAATGTCGTTCTCTTCACCTGAGAATGTTCGAAATATTTAGATCACTCCTCCGTATTGTTTTGTATATATATCTAGTGAGATGTTGGTTCTGCAAAATCTCCAAAAAAAAGAAAAAAAAAAAAAAAAATCAAAATAAATCAGATTTAGTGCACTGAATATTTAAAATTCTTTATGTAAATATAATGCGGAAGAACCCATAGCTTATTTATCATAGATAACAAAGATACGCCCACACGAATAAAAATGCGTAAAAAATATGTACACTATTTATTATAAATCATTTCGGTTAAAATCGAGGTTAATATTTGTTTTTCTAGTAATTGCTTCTATAACTCGCCTGATTTTATGGGCGATAACACATTTGAGCACAGCTGTCTGAATTTGCGCTTTACTTTATAGATTTTACCTAGCTGTTAAATTTATTACAAAAACTAACATATATAACACATATGAGTCTTAACATTTTGAGTCCAAATCAGAAAATAAATTGAAAAGCATCACCAACTTATAGAACGAGAAACAACAGATTGATTTACTGCAATGTCAGCAAGAAGAAATGAAATATTAAAGTTACTATGACTCACGTACATTTACAGCTAAAGATAAAAACAAAGATGGTATTACGAAAATCTATTTTGATTCTGAACAAACTTTGCCAAGTCTTTTGCACTCATATGAAAAATGCATCGATTAAAGTTGCCAATTAAAAATAATTTTCAAAAACATGTCTTCCACAACAAAACATTTTTTGAAATAAATTTTATTAAGAAATTTTATATATCGTTTTCGGTGATCTTTTGAAATACTTTGGTTACCACCTGGTGTAATATGAGATTTACTTGAATAAGTCAAACTCTATCTCATTACTGATGAAAATACACAGTGCAAATTTTTTTTCACGTCTAAGATGGCAACAGCTTAGCATTAGATGCCTTATTAAATAAAATAACGATAAACATAGACGATAATTTTACATTCATGATCAGGCTTTTTATGCTTACAATTAGAATTGAACATTTTTTTTTTAAAAAAAATACACAATGTTAATTGCAAATGTAAAAAAGAAATAATGTTAAAGCATAGAGATTATTATTCTAAAAAGGAAAAAAAAATAGTTATTTTAGTAAAAAAATAAAAAAACATTTCTCAATGTATTTTAAATTCGCAAAAAAAGTAAAAACATGCTTGTGGAATACTTTTTAAGTCAAGAAATAAACCCAAATATCATCTTCTAAGAAATATATAAATCAATTAGACAGGTCAATGCACAGAAATCACAATACGCATGAATTCCTGCATTGCTATGAGTGGATTTTTTTTAAAAAAAATTAGTGAAGATTGAGACAAATGTTTATGTTATTCAATGCACTGAACTATAAATGAATATCTCATACCAAATAATATTTAATACAAAATAAACTTTCCGTCTTAAATTTCTAACCATGTTTCTTGAATAATAACATCAAGTGTTTGATATATATTGACAAGAATGAGGATCAAATATAAACGAACTTTTTTTAATAGCAGCAGACGATTTTTATATACTCTTTCATAGCAAAAATAATAAGCTATTTTAAGTTTAAATAATCGTTTGGCATCGTTTTATTCTGCGAATGTTCATTAACTTGTCGCTAGAACGATGAATAATCACAAAGTACTCTCTATTTGCACATAATAAATAATGTTTACATTTTTTAAAATTTAAAGGTCAAATCTACAGAAATTTCAATAGAAAAATATAAATTCACAGGGCAATATACTCGAGTATTCTCACTATAGTTTGGACACAGCATCTTTAGAGTACTATATTTTGAACCCTCAAAAATAAGTTAAGAAGAGAAATGTTAATTGAACAGAGAAGTAGAGAAATTTGCACTAAGTGTTGACTTTTTACACACTACATTTTGTCATACGAGTGAATGTTTGAATATTAAAATTTAAAAAAAAAAAATTTTCCTATTCATTGAAAAAAAAAAAAAACTGTACATCTTAAAGTGGGTATGTAGAAAAATAAAATTTAAGTTCATTAAGTGAAAAGCATTTTAGAAGAGATCTTTTAAAAAATTTCATTATAATTGACCCACCCTCATAATTTCATGAATTTAGAAATTGGTTTTTAGAATTACGTAAATTGAGATGTTGAAGCTTTCTGTTTCTTAGATAATACAGTGTTTTCAATAGCAAAACATATTTAAAATTCATATCTTCGCTCGTTGCGCTAATCTAATTAGTCTAACAAAACGTTTCGTCGTTTAATCTGATTGTTTATCATGCTTCAATAGGTTGCTGCGTATACTGTGCTTTGTTCGCTTAGTGCACGTATAAACTAAATTCTGTAGCAAAATGCTTAACTTTTATGGAATGTCTGATGACCAACGATACTTTAATTCATAAAGGAAGTAGAAAATTGAAAATACATTTATCTGAAACTGATGAAAACATCATAAAAGCAAAAGAATAGTCTGCACACACGAAGTTTTAATGATAAAGGACAGAAAAAACAAAAATAAAAAAATTCACTCGTAACATTTTTTATAAGGTCACAAAATTTGATTTACGAGTTCAAACATGTTTTCATACCAAAAAATCATATAAAGTCAAATAATATCATTCTATAACACATAAAAAAACTTAAAAGTGTGTTTTAAAAAAACATTTTTACCGAGGTTCTCCATAAACGTGCAATGCACGTGTTTGGCTTTTTCTAGTCTAAATGAGAAAATAAATTGAGAGATACGATTTGCTTGCGTATTTACTGAGAAGCCCAAGAACAACTGCGAAGACACACACAACACGAAATATATGTAAGGATATCATTCTTCAGAAATTCCACTGCGATGTGCGTATTACTTTATTACACCGACAAGAAAAGAAGAAAAGAATGCTATGTGCTCATTATTTATATATATATGTTAAAATTTTTCAGAAACTTATAATCTGAATTTAAAAAAAATATTACAAAAAATAGTGGATTTTCTTAAAATTTTATTCCATATTTAAATATTAGTGTGACAAACCCTTAATTTTCAAAAAGTAACATCAAACTTACTTGTTAAAATTTTAGCAAACAGAACACAGGCTAATGCAATTAATATTAATTTTTAACATTGAAAAATGTAGTAAATCGTAATATGAGTTTATTTATGATTTGTATTCATTTATTCGTGTAATGCAAACAAATGTCTTTATATCTGAAATAATAGAGCAGAAACTTTGTTTTTTAAAACTCCACTTTCCACATTCACATTTTCCTAATTACAAAATACTTTGCATTCAAATTTTTTCCAAATTTTTTTTTTTATTTTGTTCATGTCACGTGTAAACACAGTTGGTCTAAATGCGGTATTTTTTAAAAACATTTTTTTCCCCTTTGGGTGGTGTTTACTTTCAAAATTTTAAGGAACTTATAGAACTATATATTCTATACACATTTATTAGTAAATTGCGTTGAATGCTAAGAAAGTCTGCCGAATATCAAAACTTTTCATCCAAAAATTTCCGGGATTTTTGTCTAATTGCTGCTAATGCACGGGTTAAGTCTTTGTAGTAGTCATGACCGCGAACTCGACGGTGTTGTTTCGTCAAGTTCTGGGTTCGAGCCTTGATGCCGCAACAGACCCGCCAAGTTGCGGAGATAATGTACGTTAAATCTATCAAAGCTCCAAGCCTGCCCGTGCCATGTTGTGGTAGTTTAGGGAGGGAGCTGCCAGCTAAGATGCCGTCCTCGTCACTTGACCGATGTGCAAAATTATGAGATCCATCTCCAATAGCCCTCGTATTGTTGTTCCTGAGACGACGTTAACAAGCAATCAATCAATTAAACTCTATACTTGTCTTTATATCATTATCACTTAAAACAGCTCTCCTAGAAATTCCATCTTGAAATGTTTCAAAGAACAGGTGGTTGATTTTTTTATAGCATTCGATCACTTTAACTGCGATTGAGAAAAACAGCCCATGTTTGGGCAGCCTACTATAACAGTAAGAAAATCAGTTAACTGCACGTGACGATACGTAGTTTCACTTACGTAACAACCACCTCTCGAGTTTTGTTATTATGGAAGGAGCAATTAAAATTGACAAGATACGATTATTTCCGTAATTAAAATCTGACAATAATTGCTGTAGGATGAGACTAATATTAAATCTGACGCCCACTTGTCATTAGGTGCACGATCGTCAGTTTCTATGTGCATAATTTACGAATGTGAATATAAATATGTAATTCAGAAATGTACAGTTTTATAAGCATTTGTTATTGTGGAATACAATAAATAATCTTAATAATTTAATTTATTTGTCTTTTTTTTTTTTAGGTAAGATCCTCGAAATATTTTCTTACGTTACGTTTAATTATATTTGAATGTAGATTACAAATACTACAAATGAAAAAAATATCTTATAATTTCAAAATCCATTATTGAAATTTACACTTTTCATACATAATATAAAAATAGGCGCGAAGGTATCTAACGTATGAAAATAATTAATAGTGACTTTCAAGGCATTGGGACATTTTACACAGAGAAAAATTAAATAAATAAGTACAATAGTACCTCTCAAAAAGGAAACCTCACAGGTTAGGCATTTTGTACCTTAAGCAGAGGTGTCCTTTTTAAATGGTAAATACATATATTATTCAAAGGAACCAGGACCAAAATAATTGTCCCTTACAAAAGAGGTGTTCTTCATTCGTAGATGTGCTTTGTGAGAGATACCACTATATTATTTTTTTCCTGCAGTAATTAGAGTAAACAAATTAAAAGTTTTCATAGTATTTAAACATGTAATTAATGCTTCCATTTAAGCAAATTTATTGTCTAATGCAGATCATTATACACTAACAAGCATGCACAAAAGGTGAAAAACTCATCTTAGGAATTATTATTGCCAATGGTAATGACGTCATTATTATTTTTATTGGTGTATCTAAAACACATCGAAATAAAATATTTGGCGATTACAACAATATTATAATAATATGTTATAAAATAAGAGTTTGATTTCTTCCAAGCACAGTTTAAAAATAATTTGCTTTCAAAAATGGGGGATTTGAGCTTGAATATGTTCTTTAGAGCCAAATTTTTCACTTTAATTTATCTCAGAAAACTTGTGAATGAAATTTTATTTTTATGAATGTATTATAAAAAGTTTTTAATGGCAATGTAAAAAGGAAAAAAAAAAAAAAAAAAAAAAAAAAAAGAAAGAATTTAACTCGAGTTTTCGTTTTTTCCTCGGTAGAATTTACTACAAAAATTTTCAATAGCAATTTTAAGAGGGGAAATTGATTTAATTAGATTTTCTTAGAATTAAAAAGTATTGTTATCGCATTTCTTAGCATGAATAGTCCTGATCCACATAATACCTATTTAAATATTTCAGGAATTCAGAAGAAATTGTTCATCGGACTGTAACAATATCAAAGCTGAAAACAAAAGTAATATATGAGGCCCTTTAGGTAATTAGAAATATTTCTTGCATTTTTCATTGATAAAAATTGCACATAACAGAACTGAATGTCTCCAATCTGCTTTTGTTCCCAAACGACGAGCATAGCTTAAATTTTGTCACAAAAGGTCATTCTATTCATCCTGCTTATTCTGCGAAATCTCACAACATCGCCACAGATTGCCTTTTCGCGAAAAACGTTAGTTTTTTTTTTTTTTCTTCTTGTCACCATGGATTACTTCGATATCACCATTGTCGGTGTTTGATGTCACCTTTAGAAATGAGAATTTGATAGATTTTTATGGCAATGCTCAAATGGCAGGTTGTAAATTACGCCTTTTATATACCCTCTTCTGAAAAGAAATCTTTGGGCAATCATAAACTTTTATCGGCCAACGTTCTGAGCACGTTTGCTTACCTGCAATCGCGAGACCAGTATTTTCTTAGTTATGACTTTTAAGATCCTCATATCGCACGTTTGTTTTCAGGCGTCAATTTCGATTTTGCAAAATAAAAGGTTGAAGTAGCTGTTGAAGAAACTTTTTTTTTTTGTCTTTTACTTACGTCTGCTTTTAGAAGAGTGAGGTTTTAGAAACTGAAAAATGGAATTCCAGTCGGGATGAGTTCTTCATTATGTATCATACTCGATATAAAATATAATTACATTTTGTGTTAACTTCAAACCTTAAAAAGTGAATCAGAAAAGCAAATTATATTTTAGTTAAAGGTCAGTAATAAAACACAAATTGAAAAAAAGTCTAAAAAACCTAATAAAAAACTTGATTTGTTGAAAATAATTTTGAGGGGAAAAAAACTTCTATCTTATGATGACGAAATTTATTTTTTGTAAGATGTTCAAGAGAACGTCTTTTCCCAAAAGCAACGATCGCTTAAATGTTTCATTTTTGAAGGCATAAGATTCAATTTATTACGGTATTATTAAATATTTTGATTAAGGCAATATCATTCTGTTATGATAAGAAATATTGCAATGCATGAGGAGTCTCAAAAATATTTTTTCGCCAAAATCTACTAAATGAATGATTAATATTTTAATATTTAATTAGTGATTATTAATCTGTCACCAAAAGCAACAATCGCACCAATTCACTTTTTTTGATACATAAGATTAAATTTATCTACTGTATTATTAAATATCTTATTAAGACAACGACAAAATATCTTTATTAAGACAACGACATCCTTTTATGATAAAAAAAAATATTGGCATTATAGGTGAGAATTTTTTTTTAAAAAAAATCACGAAAAATTACAAAAATGAGTACATAATATTTTAATATATAGAAAACAATTTTCTTTTGAAATTTCTAATAAAAATTCTTTATGAAAAAATTACAGTGTTTATAGATAGTCAGAATAAATAATGAACAAGTGAAACCAAACGGCGCTTTATTTTGCATGAAGAAACACAAATCGCAAGCAAAAGCTTTGACCTTCGTAATAAATTTAGAATCACTGACCTATCAATTACGCACATCCAATAGAAACTTTCTTTGCACCGATTGGAAAGGCAATGGATTACTTAAAAATGTTTATGAAGTGTCTTGCGGCTATAAAAATTCAAATAAAATCATATTTTTAAACGGTTTGGAAACGTGAAATGGGTGTGATAATTTTTGATAGAGAGAATGCCCTTTTTTAAAGATGAGAAAGAGAGTGAAGGAGTAAAAACCCTCGAATAAACAGATATGATACGCGATTCAATAAGAAACCTTACAATTTAAATTCTGTTTGACAAAATGGGTGAATCTCTTTGGATTTTTTTTTTTTTTTTTTTTTTTTTTTGTTTTTGTTTTTGATACAGGCACATTTTCATTTATATAATAATAGTTCATATTATATTAAAAACAAATTTAAATTTATTACTAGAGAGAAAGAGAGACTATTTTTTGAAAAATATCCAAGCTAAATATACCTAACTGATTGTTCAGTTTAAAATGTTCATATCTATGTTTGATTATTTACAATCAAATGAAAACTCAAAACTTCGATTTCCTTAAAAATGTGCACTATAAACTGGATATAAATATTTTTAAACTTTCGGATATTTCAAAAACAGCATGCGTACTTTTTTATAAGTTTTAGAAAGATTGCATTAACTAAAAATTTCACTAAAAATACTAAACTAAAAATTTCACAACACAAAAAATTTCATAATCAGTTAGAAAATGTTCTAAGAAGTTCGAAGTTTAAGCAATTTCCTTTTTTCCCTCTTAAAATTTTTCGAAATCAAACATGATACCGAAAGAAATATTGTCTTTGAAATTTTTTACTTTTTAGATAAACATCTAAAATCAAACTCTTTGTTTCAAGTCTACATATGCTGCATAAAAAAAAAGCAGACTACGAATTATCATATTAAAAGAAGATATAAATTATTCACAACGCAGGGAGCATTACTATAAATGTCGCTGCCACTGTAAAACAAACAATTATCTATGTAATGAACGTAATTACATACTTCTTATTTATCAATGATTTTTTTTTCTTTCTTGATATTTCTATGAATTCTTAAAGATATTCTCTAAGTGTTACGAATATGATCTGATTTACCTTGATAAAATGCAAAATCAATACGAATTAGGTTCAAATAGTTTATTGGATTGGAAAATGCTCAAAAATTAACAGCAAAATTTATTTTTACGTACAGATAGAGATATCTAATTGCAATTTACTGTTTATTTCTGTTTGAATCGGTTCGTTTTTCGTGAGTACAGAAATTCATATTTATTCTTGAAATAAAATAATGAGAAATTATTTTGATTGAAAGCGAAAAATTGATATGTATTAAATATTTCTAAACTGTAAGAATTCATTTTATTATTTCGATGTTAGCAACGACATTAATAGAAAAAGTTAACTTGTATTAGCATTTATTACTCATTCCTGTATAAATCAATTAATTTTTCCCTTGAATGGGAAAACCTCGAATTTCGTTATGCGTTGTGTATCTCATTTCCCTCTAAATAAAAAAATAATAGTTTTCATTAAAACGAAAAATTGCCCGCTTATAAAATATTTCTAAAAAGTAAGGACAGATTTTTGTATATCTTTTCTGATGAAAATCGTATTATAAGTTAACCTTTTTTGTACTAGTAAGAGATTATATTTTCAATCAGTTAAAAGTGTTTCTCATTGTGCTTGGACTTTTAATATTAGTCGAAGAACTTTTTTATATACGTATGAAAAATTTGAAGGGAGAAAAAAGGCGCTGTTCCACATAAAAGAAAAACTTTATTTCCAAGGAAATAAAACTAAGAAATATTTTTTTTTTTCGCTTGAGAGAAGTGGAAAAAACTATTTAAATTATCACTGTCATTGGTAACTAAAAATTTAATTGATTCTGTTTTTTAATATGATTTAACGTTTTTTTTTTTAAATGTTCGAATACCATATTACGTTCTAGGTTTAAAAAAGGATAATAACGAGTTTCATTTAAACATTATATTTTTCGGTTAAGATACATCAATTGTTGCTAAAGGATCATGAAAAAGGTTCAAATCACATCGAGAGTAGAAACTTAAACATTTTATTCATTCAAACTCTGTGAATCATTTAGAAATTTTTATAAATGTTCAAATTCCTAAAAGAGCACGATGCAATAGCTGTAAAAATATATCGTTTCATAAAAATTGTATTTTTCTTGAAGAAAGAGCGAAACTCTGACAGTAACAATTTTCATTTATGCATTGTAATTTTCCACCTAAGAAATTTCATTAGAATCAATCTTTGTAAATTATTTTTTGAAAGAATTAAATATTCCAAAATTATGGATAGTTCTTAGGTTTCATAAAAAGGCATGATGCAAGAGCTATTAAGACTTTGGTTCACAAAAATTGTACAGTTTCTTTAAGAGAGAATGAATCTAGTAATAACGATTTACGTTTATACATTGTAACTTTTCCCTTTAAAAATATCAATTAGCCTACGAATTTTGAAAAAACGTTTAAATCATTTCGTAATTAATGATTAACTCAGAATACAAAAAAGGCACCCATGACACTCATTGGAATTTAAAGGGCAGGTAAGACGGAGTCACCCCGCAAATCATTTTTAGAATTAAACTTGATGACAAGCTTTTATCAGTCATCGTATATTTTGCAACGATAATAATCTTTTTGAAATTTCTGCATTTCATATATCAGAAATTATATTCCATTTTCCCCCTCCAATTCTCTCCCCCCCTTCAAGCAGTTTTATAGGAGTTGCGCTACGAAGAATTCTTTTGAAAGTTAAGTGATTTTTATCATGAAATAATTTGGAGAGCCGTTAATATAAAACTCTTATTTCATTATGGAAATGAAAAGTTCCAAGTTATGAAAACAAAGCGAAGCGAAAATAATTTTATGAGACATGTAATGTGTTTTTAATCTGCACCTGAAATAAGAGAGAAATGTTATCTGATGATGAAAGCTTTGGACTTGAATATTAAATTAACAACAAGGTTATGAAGTTATGAATTATTTCTGTGGCGGCATCTGTGACAAATTGTTACAAAATTTATAAAAACTAGACATGTTATGAATATTCTTATGTTGCAGCCTGATAAGTTTAAAACTCCATTTTTTCAAGTCCAAATACGCTATGCATTCAAACTAAACTTACAATAAAAATATTAAAACTTATGTAGTTTATATTACCTTCTCTCTGATTATTACGGTTACTATTATTTTACCTAAAATTGACTTTTTTTACATTCATGATTTTGTCCCTCCATTTTAAGAATAATTTAAATTAAAATTAAAAATATTTTTTATTTTTCTCATAATATAAATAAGTTAAAATTACTCTCTCAGAACATTAAAATTAACCCATCATCTTCTAACGATTTAAAAAAATGAAATTTTAAAACATTTTATCTTACATTTGCAAGTCATTTGAACTTAAATAGTGTATTAAACCAATTATATATAATGTTTTTAGTATGTAATTATATTGAGGTATAGTCTTATAAATTGTATATGCATGTCTCAGCAGTGAAATGTCAGCATTTTGAAATTTTAAACGATTAAAACAAACTCGCGTGCATATTTCTGCTGCCATTGATAAAAAAAAAAACAAGTTAAAAAGGAAATTTTAAAGGCACTTCAAGTATATAAAAAGGAAGAATCTCTCTATTTCTCTAATTTCATACACATTTGTAATATTCAAGTATCTATACACACAATATGTATGTCTAATTCTCTTCTTCAAAGAGTGTATATGTAAGAATTTGTGCGATCATGTTGTATTTAAAATTTTATAGCAAAATTCATAATCGTTTTGTGGAACCATTATTTTCCAAGTGAAATTATCGTATTTCTCTCAAATAAAGGACGATGTGGATTTCCAATTTTTGCTATACGAGATGAATCACGGAACGTTTTAGAATCAGAGATGTTGATCCATTTAATCTACTGTAGATTATTTTTATCTCAGACGAAGTTAAGAGCTTCGTTCGATATAATTCCATACCATCGGTTAAAAAAACGTGTGTGTAACTAAAGAAAGAAATATAAAAAAAACTTAAATAAAATCCTATTTCAAATTACTTATGTTTTAAGAAGGTCTTTGCTTATATATATATATATATATATATATATATTACTAAAGAATGGAACTCAAATTTAAAACATCTATTTTAGTCATAAAAACGTTTCAATATTACTATCACACTGGCACTTAATATATGGAATACAAAATGATTTAATGTTTCTTGCATCTGCTTGAATCAATCAAACTGTTCTTGAAAACTTATTTTGAACATTCTTATCATATTCATGATAAGAATAGACATTTAACGAGACTAGATGACTAGATATCTTACCATTCCACTGTATTTTAAATTCCGTAAGGTCACTTTTAAATGCAAAAAATTATTTTAGCGTATGTTTTATTCATGAAAAACGTAATGGCGAACTCATATATATTGGTTCATTAGTTGTTACGTTTATCGTGGAACGTATAAGCGTAGTCAAAAAGATTCAGTCAGATAGCATGGTTTCTTTGCTACGCATGTAACAACTTTTTAATTTATTATTATTTAAAGTGTAGCGTGATGTGCGTTTGTAAAACAGATGGAAACCGTAATGATTTGGAAAATTTTATGAAACATATAATATAAAAATAAGGAAGAAAGGAAATGCTTTAAAATTTTTTAAAAAATTTACCATCAAAATTTTAAAACACAGATTTCCTTAAGATAAATAAAGTAATTATTATTTGAAAGTTTAATTTGATTTTCTATATGTTTAATCATATATCAGGCAGATTCTTATCTGCTTAATTAAAATAAAACATTTAACATGATACGTACTTATTCATGCATTTACGAAACATGAGCATTTTCGTATAATACCGAATTTACATAAATTTTATATATTTTTTTAAAGGTTTTTATCAAAACTGAAGCGATACATTAGTGTATTTAAAATGATCCTATATATTCTATATAATCGGCCATAGCATAAATGTAAGTATATATTTATCGAACAGTAGAAAACTATTAAGCAAAATCATTATAATTAATGTATAATAATTTAATAGTGATAAAGTATATAATAAATAAAAAACATATACTCAAGTATTTCATAAACAAGTACACATTAGTAATATCAAAAGCTCTTCGAAAAAAAAATCACATATTTCAAAATATAAAGAATAAGTACTTGAAACTTTTTGTAATTAAAACATTTTCTTTGATATTAAAATCAGAACATATATTCCATTAATCTTTCTTTCGTTTAAAATAGATTAAATATTTAAATTATTTTAAATGTTACTTCTTTAATGATATTACAGTTCTTATGTTACATATTCAAGAGTGAACCAAAAACTTAAATAAGAACGCAGTAATAGCTTCAATTATTTTAACTGTATCGAATTTAATCACGAAAAATGGAATTGGTACAAATTTTTCACTAAGTTTCTAACCCTCAATTCAAAATTTTGAAAAGATTTGGTTTGACCATTCTCTGTGCCCTGTTATGAAACGTTTAAAATTTCATGAAATCAACACCAATTAGAATAAAAGGTTTATACGTGAAGGCTGTAATGTCATACTTCTTTTTTATATACAAGAAGTTTCTTACAAATTCAAAAAGAGACAAGATACGAGATTTAAAGATTCTAAAAATATTTAATCACATGTTACAAGTAATTTCTAACTGATTGATTTAAGAGAGATAGAGATTTGTATGCGTTAAACCAAAAACCCCTGTTTCTCATAATTTAGAAATAGGGAAAGACAGTGAAAGAGACAGTCACGTGTTAAAAGGAAACCACATATTACTAACTAATTTTTTTAAATGGGGAAAACAGTCTTATTATTCCTGATATAATTAAGTAAATTATAAGTGATATAATATATATATGTACTGCATAGTTATTTATTTACATTAAATTTCTAGCGCTTCATTTTTTAGTCAGTTATAATTTGCATGTGTTCATTTGTAGAACACAAACTAAATGCAAGATTGCATTGAATTTAAAAGATTCTGTACATCAAACGTCTTAAAAAATACATAATTTTTTTGTTCTCTTCCTTTATATTTGCTTATTAATGCATCACAATACATGAAATTAAATCGTAAAGATACTTACATATATCGACATACTTTACAATATTTGGAAAAGCTTGTATGTTATTGTACAAAAACATAGTTTTTAGTTAACATATATATATTCAACTTCGTCTTCAAAAAATACATTATTTACTTCTTTTTTTTGCCTTTTTTTGTTTCTTAAACCATTACAATACTTAGAATTGTACCATATTACTGTTTACATATTTTGATATACTTTGCAATCTTCTGAAAAGTATATATGTAATTGTACGAAAACATAGTTTTTAACATATTTAGTCTACTTCATCTAATATTTATAAAGAATATTTGTCTCACGAAGCAAGTTCGAAACTTATGTGAATCAGTCAAATTTAATATTAAATGAGCTATTACGTATAAAAAGTATGCATGCACTATAATTGATTAAAATCGTTAAAAACATAAAATAATAGACACTTATGCACGGTGAGAAACGAAAACAGAGTGTGCACATATAAACGTGAGGTTTTTAAATATAAAGAATCATATTATATATACATAGTGTATCACCTGCATTTAAAATATTTAATGTAGTATTTTCATACATGACATTTTATTGGATACAATACAAAATTACTGTTGATGTTTTATTCAAGATTTGTTAGCTCGAAATCAAAGAAAAGATAACTTTAACTTTGCGCATGAGATATCAACGGGCATTATACAGTAAAAATATACCATTTTGACACTTTTATTTCATAACATGTATACTTTATAAAAACAAAGATGGATATTCAACTTCCCTACTTGTAGTGAGGTGAATACGATTGAAAGAGCATACAAATGTATACAATTCAGCTTAATTACAAAATCAAGTTTTCTCTCTTTTTTTTTTAAAGTTTGAGTAAGATTTGAGAAATGAATTTCTGATTTGAGTTTGAAAACAATGAACTGTAACACTCGAAACATCGAACGAGACGGTAAGTGAAATAAGTGAATAAAGCCAACAAACTCACCTTCCTGATTTGGTGACGATCATCTCCGTGCTCAGGGAATGGAACTTATCCCAAAGATCTTTCGACTCGAGAATCACCTTGGGGTCGTCTTTGACCCCATCGTCTTCCGGCTCGAGAGTGCGCAGGGGCGCACCCCTCAGATGTGCCCCAAGAACGTCCTCAGCCGTTATGTGATGATGGGGAGGCGGCGGAGGCTTCGGGAAAAGAGCGGCTGCTCCCGCCGGCGAAGGGTAGCAAGCGGCCGCTAGAGCCGGATTGAAGTTCTGCAGGGCCGCCGTCAGGTAGTGGGGCTGCGTTAATAAGGAACTCATTGTAAAATCTGACTGGGTGAGGGGCATTCGGGCCCCAGGCCCGTGCAGGAACGGGTGAAAAGCCATCCCGGCTCCCAAGTCAGTCGGCTCGAATCGCATGGATGCCACCGTAGGAGTTCTTGTTTATCTCGGTGATGGTCAAGAAATATTGGAGAAGTTCCTTATCAGAGGTTTAGGATGGCTTGAATAGCATGAATGATAAAATGTTATCAAAAGGAAACAAACACGTAGTCCTTTTTTAGAAGCCAATCTAAGAGTTTTTGATAATTGCTAATGGTTAAAGGATTTTTTGACGAGTTTCCAGGAGATTTAGAATGGCTTGAATTGCATAACCAGCAGTTAAATTATAAGACCGCAGTTCGAAGGCTTTTATTCGATTTGACGTCTAGAAGTATTGTTAGGATTATTATTTTCGGTGATAGTCGATGGCATCTCTTCTCAAGCTGATTCTGCAGTCTTCTAAATATAATTCTACATGGTAATTGGCAGAATTCGATTTGGATTTCTTTGAAATAACTATCAGCATTTTCAAATTGAAAAAGTTCATAATTTTGGTAATCGATTCCTTTGAATGTTTTAAGTCTGTTTTTCAGATATATGCAAACTGTTAGTCGTTTATTTTCTGTAGTAAATAATTTTCTACTAAACAACACAAATCAATACTCTTGGAATAAAGTAAGTTACTGTTTAAAAAATATTAGCAGGAACACGGGTTTAAGTGACTAGAACAATTTTTTCCCCCGTCTCTATATATAAGATTCTCCAATAAATTTATTAGTATAGTTCACGACATAAACACATATTGTCGTTTTAAGTTGTATTTACTTTAGTCAGTAACGAGCAAGAAATTAATTGATGATATTTTTTACTTCAGGAGATCGAACCAATATTTTACGACATCGCGTTGTCGATGCATCAAAAATACACAAAACAAAAAGTTCTATCAGTGAATATCTTCTGCATTCATCGCCATCTACTGTATTCTGCGTATGAAGTCCCAAAGCACTTTTCTTATTTTTAAATATCAGTTCTTTAGCAACGATCGAAGATCGTTTTGAGGACGTAAACAACAGATTTGAAGGACGACGATCACTCAACGGAAAGTGACTTCTTTTTTTTTTACTCAAATGTCTCTCCAAATATCAACAATCACAGCATCTCTGAAACAAGTTCTCGCATCTGTTTATTTACTCGTAAACTCATTGAAATGATCCACATTACTTACTCAATTTGTAACTTTTTATCATTGAACAGGAATGGAGTGCGACTGTAGAACGAAATAGCTCCCGGCAGTGTTGGCGATGAGCTTTTTAACAGTCCGGTTATCACCTCAGCCATCCGACGGGTGCTGGCGGCCAGAGAGCAGGCGATAAGTTCTTCACATCGGCGTAGCGAGCCGACTGCGAGACGCCACGGCCTTCTCTTGACCCCTCCCCCTCGCACGTTCCGTACGCTGTCGCCCCCCAGCGGACGAGGTTGGCACCAAGCGGAGGCGGAGAGTCGGAAAAATCTCGCCAAAACCGACAATTGATGGAGGCATGATTTTGAAGAATCGGTCGGCCCTTCGGGGCGGGTTTTCACTATTAGCGAATCTGAGAGAAGCCTTTTGTTTTCTTTTGTTTGCCAGCGCTCTCTCCCATTGTTGCGGCTTCTGCTTCTTTTGTTCAGTGACAATGGATGCGGTTAGTTATGGCACGTCGGTTTCGATAAGGGTTTTTGACGCGACACAGAGATATGGTATCAGTAGAGAATCGTTCTTTAATTGTACAACGGTGATATTTTTTTAGAGTCGAAATTCGAGATAGAATTTTATTGTACAAATCTACTTTTTTAAGGATCCCCCCCCCCTATTATTGTTATTGATTAAAAATGGTTTGACAAATTCTTTCGTCTTTTTCACTCATTTCTTACTTTTTTCTTCTTTTTTCCTTACGTTTTTTCATAATATTAATTTCAAACATTCTAAGAGAACTTATATTTTAATATGGAAAATTGTGTGAACAGATATCTAGTATAAATAGAAAATTGCTCCTTAGATGCGGAACTGTGATATGTTTTAAAGCATACATAAGAGTCACATTTCAGGTAGATATTTATTGTTCAAATCTATCTTTTTTAGTGATCCCCCCCTTTTTTTTACAGCTATTGTGATTAAAAATGGTTTGACAAATTCTATACTCTTTTTCATTCTTTTCTTTCATTTTTTCATTACGGCGCTTGATTTCGAAATTTTAATAGAACTTATATTCTAGTCGGGAAATTATATGGACGAAAAATTTTATTCCTTTCAAAAGATGAAAAAATAATTTATATGCCTTTAAATTATAACGATGATTTATTTTTAAGTAATAATTTTATTAGGATTGACATAGTCAAATTAGCAAGTCTCAGTATTTAATCGTCAAAAAACTTCAGATAATTATTGTAATATTTTGGTACCCATATTCTTCAAATTATTTTCTTTCTTATTCCTTATGTTACTGATTAGAAATATATATTATTTTACAAAAAGTTACCTTTTCCTTCTTTCCCTTTCTATTTTGCTTTGAAAATAGATTTTAAAAATAATTGAAACTTCTAGTTCTATTTGAGAAATTCTATCTTACACAGAAAACAGTTAGCTTGAAGTACATTGGTGATATTTCTGGTTTTTAAGTACTTATTACTACAATAAAATTAATCTTTTTAAATACATTTTTTTCTGAAAAAATTTAAACTTAATGTAATACAACAATATTATTAAATATCTAAAATTTCACGAAAAACATTAGTTTCCAATTGTTATCAAATTCGTTACACAGAACACAAAACTGTTTTCTATTTTTGATGTTATGATTATTAATTTTATAAAAAAAAAAATTGATATTTTGATTCAGGTGAACAAAACCGATTTGTTAACTGTTACATATATTGAAATAATTTGTATAATTTTTTTAATAATTATTTTAAGTAAATTAACTTTGTGAATATTAGTTAAATGATAATTTCTTCATATTAATTCAAAAAGCTGTGTTAAAATTTAAAATTTTTGAATTATGATTCTTTTTAAGAATCTAATTTGTCTTATTTCCGAAATAGTTGCAACTTATCCTTATCAGTCTGATAAGAATATAATGATATACGTGCTAATATGCTTAATTTATTCAAATTCATATTAATTGTTTTATTACTCGTACTTTATAAGCAATTTGAAATAAAATAGATCATCAGAAAATGATTTGTAGTAAATAATATATTTGTTTAAATTTTCGATTGAATATTGTGACATTATACTGTATAACTGTAGATGTTGTGTTAATTCTTCTCAATAGGATTCAATTTTAAATTTATATTTCTGCCAGTCTTAAGTGAAGTACATAATTATCCCGAAAAGATCACGCTAATCTATAATTAATGCTAATTACATGCAGTAATTACTTAAATGATAATATCTTTTTAAAAAAAGCTTCATTCGTTAATTTCTACAAACACCCAAAAGTCTTAAATTATCAGTATGTTCTGTAGCTTTTAGATAAAACTATAAGTTTGCTCTGTAGTTTGTGAATAAAATAATCAGTAATGTTCTGTAGTTTGTGAGTAAAACTATCAGTAGTGCTGTGTATTTTTATATGAATAAAACGCTATCAGTAGTGTTCTGTGGCTTCTGAACAAAACTATCAATATGTTCTGTAGCTTGTAGATAAAACTATAAGTTTGTTCTGTAGCTTGTGAATAAAATAATCAATAGTGTTCTGTAGTTTGTGAATAAAATAATCAATAGTGTTCTGTAGTTTGCGAATAGAACTATCAGTAGTGCTGTGTATTTTATATGAATAAAACTATCAGTAGTGTTCAGTAGCTTCTGAATAAAACTATCAGTAGTGTTCAGTAGCTTCTGAATAAAACCATCAATAGTTTTGTGTAGTTTTCTAAATACAACTCAGTAGTGATCTGTAGTTTGTAATTATGAATATAAATTTTGTAAATTTTTTGAGAATATTTTAAGTAACTATGTTTATGTTAGTGCGTTTCCTCCTTCTCTCTCTTTAACTTTACTTCCCTTCTTTTCATTTCAGTTATAAATTTTGATTTATATGAGAAAAATATCGATGTATGAGATTAAATATTTGGATACCAGAATCATAAAACCAATTCAGATGTTCCATATTATTAAGATTTTGTTTCTTGTGTTTTAATGAGAAATAAATTCCCACTGTTAAAAAAAAAATTCTGAAAATAATAGCTTTAATGCATTACTGCTTGTTATTGTGCACAAAAACAACTGCTACATATTTCAAAACTGACACTATGAAACTTTGAGCTTATGCAATTTAAAATATGCTGTAATTACTCTATTTTTTAGAACAACAACAACAAAAAAAGTGTACATACTTAGAAGCGATATTAGCAAAATGTAATGTAGTGTTTACATAATTCAAAAACTAACCTTAAACGAATATAAATTATAACATATATGTTCCTTATTACATATGGTAAAAAGAAACATATTAATTATTTTAAAGCAAAATTAGGATATGCATTTTGAGATTATAGTTGTTTATGGGATTTTTTAGTAGTAAATATGTTTTAGATGATAAATAAAATTAACACACACATTTACATATTTCTCCTTTCCTGTCCAAGTTTTTTCTTTTCGTTTATCTGTTCTCTTGCTCCAATCTCTATTTTGTTGTTATCTCTATACTTACCGGTTTCAAAGCAAATTATTCTTTGTTTAACTTTTTTTTTTTTGATTTAAAAGATATGAAAAAAATGGAAGAAAAATAAATGTTGTAAATAATCAAAGAAAACCGATGCCCATGTATGATTCATATAATAAAAAACTGCTATCATGGTCTTTAAAAGATATAAATTTTATTATTTTATAAAGAGAAAAAGATGAAACGCTCTTTTAATGTACGAATATGGAATATAAAAGAAAATTATCTATCTATATATTTTTTTAAATTTTAGATTAAGAATCTTAATAAAAAATTAAACATTTTTTAATGAGTATATATGAAATTTACCTCTACTTAAATGATGATTTTTTGATAAATGGTGGATTTGAACTGTTATGAAAATTCTCGAAGAAAAGTTTTCTGTACTTATTTTAATTTTTCAAGCATTTTTTTTTTTTTTTTCATCGTTTATAAGTTTCGTAACTCATGAGTTACTTAATTATTTGTAGATATCATATACATGTTTTGCTATTGTGTTTTTATTCGCTTTTTCAGCAAAGTAAAAAAAAAAATGTTTAGATTGAATAACAAAACTGCAATTCATGAATTACATGAATTACAGTTTTGTTACTGTGTTTATGTTTAGAGGTTGTATTGTGTTTCTAATCACCATTTGAAAGTCAAGCATGTATAAGACATTTACTGCATTTATGACAGATATGAATGTCGAAATTTAGATAAGTTTATGTGATGACAAGTCAAAATATTTAAATAACTTTATGTATTTTAATGTGGCCTTTAAAATATTGTGAAAATTAGTTAAAAAATTTGTTTTTTTTTTTCATCCGAGTAAATATATACATAATTGAAAATTGATTAGACTATGTTTTATGTATATAAAATTTGTACCATGTAATTTGATGACATTTGCTCTTAGTAATTTATTTTATTCTAGTAAGTTTAATCTTCCAAGATAAGATAGGGTTTTTCAAAATAATTCATCCGATTTCAAAATTCCATATTTTCATAAATAAACGACACACAGAATAAGTAATACATGAATGCAAAGGGGAAATATAGAAGTTTTTTACAAGTGCTAGATATAACTTCTTTTAGTTACACGTATTGTGTCAATTCGATATGTAAATTCTGACCAAACACATTGTAAAGTGTCAGTGGTAATTGATTGTACAACAGCAGAAATCCGCTGTTTAAGTTCAAATAAATGTGTGGGTAATAGTGATGCATATACTTTGTATTTTGCAAATCCCCAAAGGAAAAAATCGCATGGGACCATATCAAGTGATTACGCATGGGAATCGCATATCAGGTGTCTTAGGTGGCCAACGGTGTAACATCGAATCATCTGATCCACTGCAATCGATCCAACTACGAGGTAGCTCGTGAAAGTTAAAACAGCTTTCGTGAAATAGCTTCATGATTAAAACACAAGAGGGCCATCTGTTGTTCACGATGTAAAACTTCCACATTTTCCCTTTGTATTCATGTATTACTTATCCTTCTGTGTCGTTTACTATTGAAAATATGGAATACTGAAATCGGATGAATCATTTTGAATAATCTTGTATATCTTACAATTTTTGGGGGAATAATACTTTAAAGAAAGAAAGTAACTGTATGTACTAAAGTTCCAAAAATGCAGAAAAAGTTTCAGAAGCAAAATTGTTGTGTTCGGTGACGACAATTTTGTGACATTTTTATGCCGGAATCTAAGAAATATGAAATTATAATTTGAACAACTACTCTTCTTCATTCAATACCTTTAATAATTATTGAAACATTTTGTTTAATAATACTTTTAAGCAGCATATTTGGATTGAGAAATATTTTCAAAAATTTTTATTCGTCGTCTTTTGGAACAACAAACGTTATATTATGTTCGTCTTTTTGTGAATGAACGGTGTAAGGTATTCTGCGCCAGAGCCTTCTGTGAATGACATTCTGTTTCTCTAATCCTCCAATCGATTCATACCGTGCAGAAGCGAATGTGATATGATAATAAACTGAATAAATCTCATTGTTAAAAATGGCCTTGATCTCATCTCCGCATCGTTACGAATATAAAACAGTACATGTTAATATGGTTGCACTTGAAGTGTGACTAATAGGTTGTTCTTAAAACATGAATGCTTTAGATTAAAGATCTCCAGTGAGCCGCTCGTTTTACATTGAATGATTGACACTACAACGATTGCTTCTTCAAAACCGCCGCTATCGGAAACAACTCAACGCCTTCGACAAGAAAAAATGAGCCTTTTTTAAGCCAAGTTTAGGGTTCCCGTATACCGCCATTTTGATTTCGTGCACGTAAAGTTAATCCAATGGAAATACTACAACCGCCCTCAAATCTTTACTATTTTATGTATTTGAATGCAATAAAGTTCATCCGAAAGAACAAGAAATAATGAAGGTTTCTGAGGAATTACATTTTTCCTTCCGATTTTTTAAAAATATTTTTAATCATGTTTTATTTTAATGATTCGTTCGTGGGTTTCCTAATCTTTAAAAATATTTTAAAATAGTTTTAAGAATCGGAGAAAAAATGTAATTTCCCATAACCATTCAATATTTTTTTCTCTTTCAGATGCACTTAATTGCTTTCAAATGGATCAAATAGTGAAGATTTGAGAACGGTAGTCGAAACTCCATTGGATTGACATCACGTTCGTGGAATCAAAACGGCCAATGGACACGGGAGCCTTAGATAGTCTACACTTTCTCAAATTAAAGCTATGAAAGTCATTTTTTAACATTAAGATGTCTGTATATTTATGTATCTGCTTGTGTAATGAAAATCACATTTATAAACATAAATAACTATGTTTGAGAAATTGATAATCAATAGCTGTCATGTACTTAACATTAGATATATCTTGCGTTGAATCTGTTGTCTTTATAAGCTTAAAAATTTGCAGAGTACCCGTGAGTATAACATTCAGCATAGATATAATTTCAAAAAATAAATTTAGTAAATTTTATTTTTAAATTTCTCGTAATTTTTATATAAATATTGTGTAATACTTTAAATTCGCGAGTGTTCATTAGAAAATAGTTATGTTCACTGCACAGAAAATAATGTTATTTCATAATGTGAAAATTATTTGCACTTTGGATAAAGTAGATTAGTTATGAGGAAAATGCACTAGAATCCTAAAAAAAATAATCTTATTTTGAGGGAAATGAAATTAAGATTTTTTTTTTCTCTGTGGTGTGGCACATTTACCAATTATTTTATTTATTTATTTCTATTTTTCCACGTTTTTTTTTTTATTAAATTCACATAAATAATTCATCTATAGAATAAGAGAAGTATTCTTTATTTTTTAATAGTAAATTTAAAAAAATCATGTGAATGTTTTCAAGAATAAAGATATTAAATAAAAGCTATAACTGATGTATTAAAATTCTAAAGAATAGAAAGAATAAAAGTATAAAGTTCACAGAATAAAGATTTTAAAGTTTTTAAGGAAGAATATTAAATATATCAAAATGAAGCAGTTTTCTACGTAACAATAATGTGTTACAACATATTATATTTATATTCAAATTGTTTTGATTAATTAATTTTTCATTAAACATCGCACTTGAAGCAACACGATGGCTGCTGGCGACAGACCTCATAGTTTTGAGCCTTGATCAAGTGCAAAGGACGACATCTGTACTGACACCTTTCTCTCCAAACTTCCACATCACCCAAACGAATGGACATGGACCTAGATAGATTTAACGTGCATCATCTCCTCTACACGGTGAATCTTTCGTGACATCAGGGCTCGAACTCACTACCCAAAGGAAACAGCGGCCACCCGAGAGTTCATAATCTTGACCACTAAGCTACCGCGGATACTACATTCATGGTGTAATTGTAAAAAGAAAATTGAGCATATTTAAACATTAGTTTTGTGTATTATAAGAAAAGTATTAATTTTTGGCGGACTAAAAAGATTATGCATGATATTTATACAAGAAAACATTCAATAAATAATCGAATAAAAGAAAGAGTCTAAGATTTCAATCTATACATATTCAGTCTTATAATTACAGTCGAATTTCCTTAATGCTAGCTTTCATAGCTCGAAATTTTGGATAATTCAAATTATTTGCCCTGTTCTTAGAATTCTGTATTAAACTATGAAGAAATATTATGGATAATTATAAATTTATTTTGGATAATTCAAAATTTTCATTCGATTCCTCTTAGATCATCATGGTAAGAGAGTAGGTCATAAGACTTTTTCCAATTGATGAGCATTATTATTTTAACTGTACTTCTAAGAACAAGAAAAAAGCTCTGCAATGTAGAATTCCTGGGATTGGTGGTTTTTTGAAGGTCAGTCTTTCTTAGAAAATAATTTTTTTCCTTCATCATTTGAAATGTTGGAATCATTTACGATGACTTAAATATTTCATTTATTGAGGGAAGTAAATATACATGGTTTTTTTTTAAAACGTTGTAACTTTTTGAGATACATAGTAAGCATATTTTACTGAACTGAAAAATATAAGTATATGTATAATAATATAACACATCGATCAATAACTCCCAAGACTAACCCAGAGATGGCGCTCGTAGTAAACCAGTAACCAGGTCTTTCTAGAGTACTAACCTTTGCTTGAAACGTGTCAAAATTTTAAGTCGATCGGACCAGGAAAAAGGTTTTTAAAGTGAAGTGAAAAAGGTTTTTTCCAAGTGGGTGCCGCGATTGCTTTCGATGGAACAAAAACAGCAACGAGTCGATGATTCAGAAAGCTGTTTATCGCTATTTACTCGCAACAAAAAAGATTTCTTGCGAAAAAAAAGAAAAAAAAAGGAAAAAAAAAGATTTGGAAAAGCGTGGGAACGATTGTATCACCCTAAAAGGTGATTAACAAAAGGTGTTATGTTGATGAATAAAAAAAAAATTTGCAAAAAAAATGTTGTTTTCAATGTTAGACTCGGGAGTTATTGATCGATGTGTTACATGCATTTTGTAAATATTATTATGTATATGCATTTTGCTTGTGCGTTAAATTTTTTATTGTCATGTCACTTCCCCCCCCTCCCTCCAACTTACGCTTCTTAGGAAAACTTATGTAATTTGAATTGTTGGATTATTTGAATTTTTCTGTGGTCTCTTTGGCTTCGAATTATCTAAGATTGAGTGAAGTAAAACTTTTCCACTTAATATTCATAAGAACAGATTTACAAACACGTATGTGTTCTCACAAAATAAGTACTATGATTTCGATAAAACAACTTGGTTTTATTGAAAGTTCAGTCTTTTTTATGAACACGAAAAATAAGTAAAAGATAAATTAATTACTTGTACTGCAAAACTGAGTCATTTAATAGATTCAATTATTTAAGTGGGAATAAGTTTTAGTCAAATCAATTGGTTAAACTCTTAGTTAAAAAATAAGGAAGGATGAGTGGGCGTTTTATTTTCATTAATAAAGCAGAAATTGAAATAAAAAAAAATGTAGAACATGTGCCTGCCACAGTTTTTTATAGTAAGAGAAAACATAAGGGTAAACAGTTTATAGTAAACATCCAATCATTCATAATATTTATTGTGTAATTTATTACTCCACATTTTAGAAATGATAATATTAGAATTGTCTTCTTCAGTGAGGGAGATTTTAATTCGATGGAAAAGTCCATTTGTAATCACATCATTATAAATATTTAGATGACTAAAATTTCGGGTATTTTTGGCACAGCCTAGTATACTTCTTAATCAAACTGCCCATTAAAATTGTTTGTACCTATTTGTATTCAATATCTTTTATTTCATTAATACACTTGTAATATGTCTTTATTTTATATGTATGTAAAATAATTTCTTATGCTATTTCCACACCATCTCAACCCAGGTTTTATCTGTTGCGTGTTTGCAACATCCTTGTTGTTTTGAAAGAACTGGGTTTGACGGGCAGCACCCTGTATCAATTCGCTTGTTCGCCTCACAGTTAGCTGCTGGCAGTTGTTAAAATAAGTTTATAGTTTGTTGAAAAGTTTCTTATCTTCTTACACACGACTAAAAATATTTAACGCAAAGAATATGTGGACTCGTTACTCAAGAATTCCGAGGGTTCAATCAAGCCAGCTTTCAGCCGTTCCATGTTTTCAAAATTTCGATTAATTGGTTGCTTAAGTAAAAGTGATTTTAAGCCGATGAAAAAGGTCATTTTTAACCAAATCATTAAAATATTTGGGATTGGATTATAATGGTTTTACTAACGTTGCATTAGAAGCAACACGAGGGCTATTGACGATAGACCTCGTAACTTTGAACCTCGGTCGAGTGAAGAGAACTCCACTTGAGCTGACACCCTCTGGCAATATTTGGATGACTTAAGGATTTCAGATATTTTTGGCACTATTTAGTATACTTCCTGATCAAAGTACATATTAACATATTTAACGAAAAGAATGTACGAGCCATTTACTGAAGCCAGCTTTCAGCTATTCCATGTTTTCGAAATTTTGATTAATTGGTTTCTTAAGTAAAGTGATTAGGTTTTGACGTAAGCTAAATCCGTTGAAAAAGATCGTTTGTATGCAGATTGTTATGAATATTTGGGTGACATTTTAATTTCAGCTATTTTTGAACTGTCTAGTTTTTTCTGATCAAACTGTGTGCAAAAATATTTAACTAAAAGGATGTATGGACCCTTTACTGAAGATTCTGAGGGTTTCAACCATGCCATTCTATGTTTTTGAAATTTTGATGAATTGTTTTTTAAGTGAAGATGATTTTAAGCCGATGAAAAAGATTATTTCTAACCAGGTCGTTTTGAATATTCGGGTGACTTTAAGATCTCTGATATTTTTGGCACTACATAAAAATATTTTAAGAAAGAAAAGCTACGAACTCTTTTCTGATGAGTTCCATGAGTTTGACCAAGTCAGCTTTCAGCACGACACGTGGCGGTATGCAATTTTTGAATGAAAATCCAAATCAAATAGACAAAATACTGCAGAACCATCGAAAAGGGCAAGAAGTTATTAACTTCACAAATTTTTTATAAAAATATCGGCTGAGAACTTCAATCAAATGTGAAGAAAGGACGTGATATACTCTCTCTCTGGAGTGGAAATCTCATCATTCTGTAACTTTAAATACTGCAAACGTATACAAAATGAATATTAAAATGTCTCGTAAGAACCAATAAAAGATGCAGATCTTGTGTTCACTGATTCATTTTATTGCTTTCCAAGTCGTATAATTTGACGCGAATAATAAAGCCTTCACATCCCATTAATTCGTGTACGTGAAAACATACAACCAAGAGTGACTGCGCGCGAATAAACAGGCCGCCGTGCGTGCAATAAATACAAAAAAAAAAAAAAAAAACACCACAACATTTACGCTATGTATGCCCTTGCCAAATCGAGAAGAATTTCCATTTACGATCTTGCTTAGCTATCTGCTACCGAAACAAAAAAATCACACATGGAAAAACTGATTCTTCTTAAGATAAGGTCGGAATACATTTACTTGGTGAACAATATATGTATTGAAATGATGTAAATCAGTGTTTGGATTCCATTTTTGGTTTAAGTGCGGTTAAATCATATCGCATCATTGGAAATATTTAAAAACCAAATTTTTGATGAGAATAGCATACCCTGAGAAATTGTTTTGTGTTGTTCTGAGAGTTGTTTATGTAACTGGAAGGGCAAATGAAAAACGAAATCATAATGCTAATTCAAATGATTCAGCAATTCGATTATTATCATTTTTTTACCATTTTATCTCAATTTTTCTTGTGTAAATAAAAGCATTCTCAACTTAAAAAGATTAAATTCCGATAAAGTTATTTTGAAGCTTAAAATAGTCTTTTTAAAATCCCACTATTTTTTTGTTCAAATGTGTTTGTGATGGTAATTTTGTGAGATTACATTCTACTTTATCTTAACCGTGAAAAGGAAAGTGAAGCAAATTTATCTTATTTTTTGAACAACGCGTCTTCATAAATACTTTGCAACAAAAGTCTTTGGACAGAGTTAATTCGAAAGAATATATTTCGATTGCAGATGAAATACATGGTATTTCAACATGTACAAGCAGACATCAGTAGAAACAGTATTTAGAATCAGAATATATAGAATTATTTAAAAATCAGTATTTGGATTCGATAGAAAAATTTCCTCTATAAAATTCAAGCATTATTATGCATTTTCAAACATTGAAATATCTATATTAAATTAACTTGTTCATGTGTTCTAAATAATTATTTTGTCTCTAACAAGGTTCATATTCCAAATGAAATTTAAGAAGAAAATCTTTTACTTAGAATTTCTCTCTCTTTCATTTTATTTTAATACATAACAAATAAATACTTTTATGTTAAGGTATACGATAACTACATAATTAGACAACAGCATAGAAATCGTAAAGTGAGAAAACCAACAAAATTAATTTACTTTATCAAGTATTTATACTTAGAAAAATCTCAAATAAAATTTTGTCCATTTTAAGTCCATACTTTAATATAATGATACACATTTTTTTATATATATGTACGAAATGTATGTGTATATTCAATTGGAAGTACATTAATGTTTTATATTTTAGCTAATAAATGTTCAAAATTATAATTAAAATTATTCCTTATATTTATACTGCGCATTTTTCGTTTCGAGTTTATAATTACATGAATTCGAAACAGACATCAAATTTACCTCTTAACAGAGAATAATTTTGTTGATTAATAAATATTGTGGTAAATGAAATTATCAAAACAAAAATTAAAATTTTTCATATGCGCAAAACGGCTAGTTACGAATTCCAACATTTCCTCTCTGATTGATACTGATTTGATTATAAAATGGGCCGCGGTAGCCTAGTGGTCAAGGTCGTGGACTAGCGGCCGGCGGTTTTCGTTCAGTCGCGGGTTCGATCCTTGGCCGCCAAAGACCCACCGTGTAGCCGGGGCTGATGCACGTTAAAACTGTTCGGGGCCTAAAGTCCTCCCGTTGGCATGGTGTGGATGTTAGGAGAGGGGGGTGCCAGCTCAGGTGTCGTCCTCGTCACTTGACCGTGGTTCAAAATTACGAGGTCCGTCGCCAATAGCCCTCGTGTTGCTTCTAGTGCGACGTTAATGAAAACTAAACTTGATTATAAAAATTCAATGAAGATACATGTTCGAATTTTAAAAGAGTTGATATTCTGATCTATCTATATATATATATATATATATATATATATATATATATATATATACTATACTATACAAATTCATTTGAGATTATAACCATGTTCGTAAGCACTCTTCGTTGTAATCAGTTATTCGTCTTCATGTAAGGAAAAGGCTAAAATTCTAGACAGATTCAGAATAATTTTTTTTATAGGTACAATTTTGACCCAGTATCACTGCAAACAAAATTAAAATGATTTCTCCTAAAATAACAAAAGAATGTGATTAAAACTTTTATGGCGGTATTGACTTTTTAGTTTAATATGCGGGATGTAAATCAGATATTATTTCCTTTTTGAGATAGATTATCAGTCTGATAAATATGTTGCTGAAATTTGTGGTAAAAAACACAAATGTTGCATATATACTTTTAGAGTCAAGCAGGAAACAAAAGTCGATTCATGATTTTAAGCCACTTAAACACATTCATTTTTCCTACTGATGCTCTAATTTGATTTAAGTATTTACACATTAGTCGTTATCACGTTTAATAATTCTCACAATGATGAGATCAACATATTAATCTGATGAGAAATACGTTTTTGAAAATTGAACTGGCACACACACATATACACTTGCATATATATAATGAGAAAGAGAGAGAGATCCAGCAAAGTAAGTGAGGCGGAGAAGCTTAGCATGTTTCAAAACTATTTTAATCTTTCTATTCATTCCGCATTTGCTATTAGAAATGTTATGATATCTGTTTCAGACTTGCTTTGGATCTGCTATTTCATCTTTAACTTATTTCATGATATGAAATTTTAAACTTTTACCTCTTTTGGCTTATATTTGCTTTTTATTAATTCAGCTTTTACTGTACATAATTATTGTACATGTGTGTGTGGCTTTATCTTATATGTGTGTGTGGTTTTATTGCATATATGTGTGTTCGTACGTGTGTGTGTGTATGGGATGAATTCAATTTATACTGTTTTTTTTTTTTAAAATCAAGTATTCTCAACACCAAACTCGTTTTAAAATTAAAACTTCTTTAATTACCACTTTAGAGTTACGTGTGTTTTGTGTTTATACTAGGAATACCCCGAGCTTTAATTAACCTCATTCAATCTTCATTTCTTTGAAATTTTTTTCGTAAAAAATGGTTTATATTATATTCATTACTTTTTATTTATTTATTTTTTAATTCTCGTGAATGATAAATTTTAATCTTTTATTTTTATTATTTTGCTTTTTTGTACTTTGAATATTTCCAATTCAGCCTAACAAATCGCAATTGGGAAGACTGATACCACCAAACTATTGTAGTTAAACCTCGCATATTCGGTACTCAACCCGAAGTTGCTTTTTCACTTGCTGGGTTCCAGTTTCTTATTTTTCCATTTTCATTACCATTTCTTTTTGTTTTATAACTAATGCTTCACGCATATCTTTTCTGTATATATCTTTTTTTATTCCGATTTTTAATTGGTTTTACAATATTTTGATGTTTAGTTATGTATAATTTGGTTGTTTGCAGGTAAATTGAAGATAATTATTATGCTTATCTTTTTTTTTTTTTTTTTATGGTTGATTCTCTGAATTTGCTGATTTTTTGTTTGTTACCATAATTTTTTATTATGTAATTCTCTAAACTGTGATTATTTCATCAGTAATGTCATCAGCAATCAATAACACATTATTCTATTCCAAAGTATGGAATAGTATTAATTACATAATTTCTATTTTTCTAAGTTTTTTCACTTGACTTTCTCTAAAAAATTTTTTTGGATCTTTAATAGAGTGTTCTGATTTTTGTGGTCTTAAATTTTAGTTGGCTTAGTTATCATATAAATTTTTATCTGATTTGCATTAATATTATATTTTTAAAATAATTACTTTAAATATTTAGTTTTTTTTTTAAATCTATTAACAGTATTGCTTTAACGTTGGATATTCTTCGATTATATGTTGTGATATGAACTATTTGTGTTTATATCTATGTATATATTCACAAATAGAATTTTCGAATTATTGTGCTATTTTTCCTACAGATTCAAAATATCTGTTGAAAAACATTTTATCTGTTTTACCCGAAAGTGCCTATGCACTGTTGAGGAACTTTAGGCATACAGAACTTGAAATATTTTTGGCGGTCACAGCAATCGAATTTTAGTTTCAAGGTCAAACAAAATATAAAGATATCAAGTCTGTTCGACTAACAGAAAATAAGATCTAATTCGAACTGCACTCTAGAATAATCTGTTTTCGCCTTAAAAATCTTTAGAAATCAGATAATTGTAGTCAATAACACAGTGCTGATCCATTAAATGAACAATTTATTCATGTTTTGAGAACAATTTATTCATGTTTTGTGTTTTTAGAACAAAATTGAAATCAAATAAAACTAGGTTCTTGACGATTATATATATAATCTATTTAAAAAATATATAAAAACTTAAGCTTGTTTTTAAACAGATGTTTGAATAGTCAGATATTTGTCTTCAATGTAGTTTTAAACAAAAAGTAATCATAAGACATCACGCTTTATTTATTTACCATTTTAAATCGAATGTAGAACCTACTTCACTCCACTGAAAATTAAAAAGATTGAAACGCAGGAAATTGCTTTTTGTCAAATGCACCTTCGAATTCCTCCTACTTCTGCTAATGGAAACGTAAGATTATACTAAAGTGTTCAAATAGTATTAGGAGTGAAATTTATTCTTCGGTTCATTAGTATTTTCCCAAAGTAGTCGTCTTTAAGCAAACAAGAAAACCTTTTAGAAAGCGATCATTGTCTTTAATTCTGATAGCATCAAGATTTTAAGAAATCGTAATCGATTATTTTAACTCCATAAATATTTTAAAGGAAATCCAGGACAGATACTATCACAGAAATAAAGATGTCGAAATGTCGATTAGAAAAAGATGTTTGGAGATGATATACCAAATATTTATGGATAAACGTCTTGTACCCATTATATTTTAGTTTTGTATTTCATTGCCTGTTGGACATTCCCGGCTGCTTATTTATGCTTCTCTCTCTCTCTCTCTCTCTCTCTCTCTCTCTCTCTCTCTCTCTCTCTCTCTCTCTCTCTCTCTCTCTTTCCTACAGACTTAACACTACCAATATGCTAGTAATTTAATAACTCGTTCAGATGAAGAGATACATACTTGAGCTGGCTCCCCTCTTTTCACATTTATACTACTCCAATTAAAGAAACTCTAAGCTCCTACAAGTTTAATGCATCATCCCCTTTACGCTATGGCCTTCATTTGGAAAAGTGCATCATACAAGTGTAGCACTATATTAATTAAAAAGGCAGGAGATATTTGAAAATATTTTTTAACAATTAATATAAGATTCTCAAACAAAATCAGTTTAAGTTTCTTTAGTATACAAGATGGTACCCAAAAGTTTCCGTAATAATGAAGCTTTGGCTGAATATTGTGTAGTACGTATTTATCCCGCTAGGATCGTATCGCACAACTTCTTGCGAATTTGATACTACTTGTGGCGTTACGAGGTGAACTGCCCATTGTAATTCTCCCATTCAACCCATTATGAATTTTCGCCGAAGTTGTTTTGCCATACAACTCGTTGCTGTGAAATTTTGCTTCCTGCTCGGGAAAAACGTCGCACAAACTGTTGTGATGTTGAAAATTGCCTACAAAAACGGCTATTTGAAAAAAAAATCAAGTGTGCGAATGATTTTAGTATTTCAAAGCTATTAATATGCCGATTGAAAACAAACATCATTCGGAACGTACGTCAACTGCCAGTGCAAAAGAAAATATCAAGAAAATCTGTAACTTGTGCTTGAATACCGACGATGACTATCGAAAATATGGCAGAGTAAACTAGATTGTCTAAAAGCTCAGTTCCAAGAATAGTAATAGAAGATTTTGAGGATGAGAAGGGTCGTTGCGAAATTTGTACCTCAGATTCTGTCTGACCAGGAAAAAGAAGCATCTCAGTGCGTCAGTTTTGGCTAAAAATGACATGACTCCCTTGCCACGAGCACCTTAATCACCTGACCCAGTTCCACGCGATTTCTTTTTGTTTCTGCGCATGAAAAAAGCTATTAAAGGACGCTTATTTGATGATTTAGAAGTGATCAAGAAAAGAAAAAAAAACTTGGAATGATCTGTTAACTATTCAAATGAGAATCGAGAATATTTCCAACAATGGAATCACTGATTGGACAAATGTGTTAAGTATAATGGAGTTTATTTTGAGGATGATAAGGTTGTTTTGTAAAAAAAAAAAAAAAAAAGTGAAATACTTAGCTTTTAAAAAAAAAATCAGGCATTTTTTTAGAAACCTCCTCTTTTATTTCCCAGCAACTTATTCAATAACACTAAATTTAACATTCCATATGTCAAGAAACTTATAGCCTTAAGAACTGTGCAGCCCGTTTTCGAAAACATTAAAAATTTAACTAATAAAAGATAACTTAAAAAGACATATTAAGATCCTATATTCTGCAGAAAGCTACGAAGTTCTCTAAAAAGTATATTTTATATTACGATTTTCGAGTTAAAACATTTGCTGTATCTACAAGCAAGCTTCTTACTTTTAGCTGTAGAGAATTCTCTTATTCAATGCAGTATTTTTTCTTTCCTGTATTATTTTCTGAATAATTTTTAAGTTGCCTTACTCTTAAATTTCGGGTAACTGGCCAAAATTTTAAAATAAAAGAAATATTCCGGTACTGACACCCAAATGGGATAAAATGGACTTGAGGGGGGATACATGTTTTTGTGTTGAGGGATCTATTATAGAATTCGGTTGATAGTTATAAGACTTCATTATTGTCATATTCTCCAAAATCCTCTATAATCTTTCAAAAGTCTTGAACATGAAATTTTTTTTTTGCTTAAAATATTTTTTTTTATTAATATGAAAGGTAATTTTTAGACTGTTGTAATTTAATGGCTAATTCATTACATATTCAGAGTTGCCATTTTATCAAAGAAAGAAATTTAGAAAAAAAAAATTAATAGTTAAAAGTAGTCGAAGGCTTGAAATATATATGCCATTACAAACAGAAAACAATAGCTGTTTATGAATACAATGAATGTAAAGTACGATTAATAATAGTAATTATTCAACATCAATTCAAGTCACAAACTATTAATAGTAATTTTAAAGAACATTTATCATTTTTACCATTTCAAGAATATCTGTTTTATTTTATCATACAGATCATAATATAACTATTTTCCGTTAATCATTTTTTAGTATTATAGAGGTTACTTAGTATCTATAGAAGTCCAATCAAAGAAAACTTAATACCTTAAAAATTAATGAGTTTTGTGGTTTTATTGATATCAAGAAACTTGTCACGTATTTGTGCTGTTAATGTATTGGTAAGTGATGATTTTATGTTTGAATCACATTTGTTAATATAAATGATTGTCTAAAAAAGGCTTAGATACCTTGATTATAATAAATGTATTTTATATAACTATTTTTCTTCTTCATATGTTAGTTTAGTGAGGGAATTCATGAATTCAGAAAATGAAAATATTCCTCCTCTTACTCTTTCTTTTACTCAATTTATTGATTTTTTAATATACACAGTTTAGAGCGATATTAAAAATGTCATTTTCAAGAAAACAAGAAATGGAAAGAAACTGAAGTAGTGAGCAAAAATATCCCTTAAATATTTAATTAAAGGAATTAGAAGGAAAAAATGTGCAAGAAACACCGAAGAACAAAAATGAAATCTTCCAAAAATAAAATATAAGCATTAAAAATAAAATTTATTTTAGTATTAAAAATGGTTGAGAAAAATTGTGGGAATAAACAGATTAGGCTTAAAATAACATCTGCACATCATAAACGAAATCTATTTTAATAAAAGTGATTAAAAATGAACGTGAAAAATTCTAAAAAGGGAACAAAATCGAAAATATTCTGAAAGTATAAAAGAAGCATTCGAATCAAAACCTATTCTAATTAAAAAAAATAATAAATGAACAAAAAAAGTAAAATCTACTAAGCGTAAAATATAAACATTAGAAGTGATATCTGTCTTAATCAAACGTGTGTGAACGAGAAAAACTCTAAAAATAAAAGTTGAATGTACTGAATATAAAATAAAAACATTGGGGAAATAGATTTTAATAAATAAAATTAAAAAGGTGCAACAAAAGGCCAAAAGAACAAAAATAAAATATTCTAAACATAAATTACAAAAATTAGAAACTTATTTTAGCAGAAGTATTAAAAATGAATGAAAAACACTAAAAATAGCACATTGTATTGAAAAAAAAAAAACATTAGGTACAATACGTATTTCATATTAAAAAAAAGAGAGGGAAAACTAGAGACAACAGTTTTGTTGAGGTAATAAATCTAAAATTCATTCAACCTTAATATTTCACCATAAAATGTTCTAAGTGAATGATGAAAACTGGACAAAGAAACAAAGATTCTTTTATTTGTTGGAAATACATTTTAGATCTTACCAAACAACTTTGAGCTTAGCAATTCATAATTAAAAAAGTTACTAAAACAAAAACGGGATATTAATTTGAAAAGCGTTTCTTTTATAAGCTACTGATTCTTGACCAAGACATCTTTAGTATAGAGTTAGCACTTTTTTAGGACTTACATAATTACAATTTTAGATGCATTTCCTGCAGATAATTGTTATAGTTTTATGATTTAATCCGTTTGTGTAATGAATGAGCAATTATTAACTATCATTATACATTTAATTTTGATGATTGCATGACTGACTGACAACTAGTGAATTAAAAAGAATTAATTGATTCTATTTTGATGTTGCAGAAATTTCTTTTGCAAAAAGTACGTATAACAATTATTAATAATTTTCAATGATGAAAAGTTCACTAAAAAAAAAAGAAAATTCAAATATTTTTCTCCTTTACATCGAAAAATATTTTCAATTAAATAATAGAAACGAATTAAAGAAAGTAACGCTTACATTTTTACAAAATATAAATATAAAGTATAGATATAAAATATCTATGAAAGAGATTAATATTTCCCTCTTTAGATTGTTTTGCTTGATTGTCACCAATTTTTTTTTGTATAAGAGGAAAATTCATAAAATTTACAAACGTTTGATATGACAACTTCTAGAAGTTCGAACGATATCCAGTAGCATGATATGGAGGATTGATTGTAGAGCAGATGACAACCTTGCTCTTAACCTCAGTGACCTTCAAAAAACCCTGATTTAACTCCCTACGATTTTTTAGGGTTACTTAAAAGATAGTGTTTTTTCCACCACTACTCACGAACATTGACATGAACTGAAAACGCGAATAAATATAGCTGTTCAATTTGTAACATTCGAAGGTATTAAAAACTGTAACACGTAACTTGCTGGAAAACAAAGACGTGAAAATGAGCTTTATTATCGTCTGGATACCATTCTTATTTTTGACGGTGTTATCATATTGAATATTTATAGCTTTATAAACTTTAAAGTGTTACTTTAAAATTTAGTTTGTCCAAAACGGTCGCAACTTCATTAGTTTTAAAATAATAGCTCTTCAAAATTGGGATATTATTTTGCAAGCATTCTGTTTCTTATTTCTATCTGAATAAATGAATTATCTCGAGTGCAAAATGTGTTCCATATTCTGTTTCCAACTTCGTAACGTTAAATCATCAACCCATGTGATATGTTACAAAAAAAAAAAAAGAATATGGAAAAAAAAAGCGCACCTCTATGAAAAAATTTTCCAAATTTTGAGAGAAGAGCATACACATTACTACTAATTAATACACGTGTTTCTACATCACTAATGTATAGGAAAATTGAAATGCATTTCTTTCTGAAAGTGTATTGTGAAATTAGGTTTTACTCTTTGATATCACACAAAGGCTACATTAAAATATTTTTGACAGGAAATATTTAATTAAGTTAGGTAATAAAGCAACGTAAATGCTTTCAACAAGAAAAAAAAAAAAAAAAACCCATGTTATTGCTATTATACCAGCAAAATTACCAGGGGCATACACGAAATGAACTGAAAACAGGTATTTTGAATGGCCTTCAGATAAGAAAGGAAAAGCGCATGTTTAATAATAATGGATTCTCTTGCTGAAAACTTTGAAAAATCTAGAAAAAAGCCCGTTCTCGACTCCGAATTATCAGTACAGGACGTGCTTGCTACTTTTAATATGCGCTTAACTCAAATTGAGCAACAAGATTTCTACGCACGTGACGCTCAGATAAATTTCCACAAATACCTTGACGATACCACTGGAGAGTAAGAAGGCTTTTCGGCCGACAATAAAAACTTCAGGACAGATATCGAAGAAGGTGAGATATATTTTGAAAGATAATCTTCAGGTTTTTTCGAGAAAACACGCACTTCTTGAAAGTGAAACGTATTATGATAATTTTTTATCCAAAGAAATATGAAAGCGTCATATATATATATATATATATATATATTATATATATAAAGAAGTTTCGAGTGAATCCCCAACTACAAATGGAAAAATGTTCTCTTCTATCAATTCTTTACACACCTTAAATTACAAATCAGCTACCTAAGTAAAGTTTAACGTGCATACGATGAGTTTATTTTAAAATATGTTTAACATTTTTATTGCAATAAAATTAAATATAAATATAGGCTACCTACGAGATTGCGTAAATTAATTTTTTGCCCTTATTAATAGCAGAAATTCTCATTTAATAATTTGGTACAAGTTTAACGAAGTTTATAATATAAGTATATTATTAAAAATTATAGTTTTTAATATTATTAAAGTAAAATTGTGAAGCGTCTGTAGCTCAGTAATTGACACAAATTGAAGGATTGCTTTTTAAAACGTTTTTATGTATTTCACTAGATGTGTGTCATCGAATTTTCGATCGTTAATTTAACCAACTTCCCATTAAGCAAGAGCTCTGAAACTTTGAGAATCGTTCTTACTGGCCTAACAATGCAATATTTAGACATTTCCGACAAGTTTTAACTAACATTTTCTTTAATAATGCAGTTTAGCCCAACCCTTGGCACGATTTCAAAAATTAGCACTAAACTTGTCTTTTTTTTTTTTTTTTTTTTTTGGCTGAACGTTAAGTCCGTAAAACGGACCAGGGTAGCCACATTTGGCAAAATACTGCCAAATAATTCTTGTCGCCAAGGGTGGTTGGCTTAAACTACATTCCAACCATTTAATTTATCGGATGAATTAATTAATTTAGTTAGTTTTAACGTTTTTATGCATTTCACTTGATGTGTGTCTGTTTGTGTGTATATCAGTGTGTCATAAAATTTTCTATCGTTAATTTAACCAACTCCCCATCAAGCTAAAGCTCTGAAACTTTGGGAACCGTTCTTACTTGCCTAACAATGCAATATTTAGATATTGAAATATTGAAATATTAGTTAGATGCCAGTTTTAACTAATATTTCAATAATTTTTTAATAAACTTTGCCACCATATAAAAACGTTGGTTTTTATCTCGAATTATTTTGTTATTACACTTGGAAGCTAAGCGAAGGTCATCGGCGACGGAGTTTGTTGTTTTAAACCATGGTTATGGCAACCTAAACTCCTTTAACAAGAAAAAACTTGTTTATTTTTATGCCAAGTTTAAGTAATCCTCACGTTTTTAAATTAAAAGTAATGGAAGTCATATTTGTATAAATGTTTATGTATCTGTTTATGCAGAGAAAATCTCGGTTATAAGAATAAATAATTATGTACGAGAAATTAATAATGAATAGCTGTATTTGCTATTGGAAGTCGTGTACTTGCGATTGTTAAGCACATGTTGTGTGTATGTTTGTGTGCATAAAATCTGCTGCATTTATAAACTCAAACAATTTGCTGAGTCTTTATAAACGTAACGTTCTATACCTTTTTACACAGTTCTAATTTCAAAAAAATAAAAAAGAAAAATTAAATTTCGAAATTTTTTAAAAAATTAAATTTTAAGATTTAAATTTCACTTTATTTTTATTTAAATACTGTGCAACAGTCAAATTTTGTGTGTGTTTATAGGAAAAAATTATTTTTATAGAAAATAACCTTGTTTTATGGTGCGAATGAGAAATACAAATGAAGTAGATTTTGAGGGGGAAAAAATATCACAGTTTTAAAAAACCTCATTTTGATAAAAATGCAAATGTAAATATTTTTTTCTATACGTGACTCGTATGCTTACAGTTTTCAAATTTGATTTTTAAACTTCCTATTTATATCAAATTCAAAAGTTATTTGTCTACAGAATAAACAAAGCGCCATTTTTTTTTATTTTTAAGAAAGCAAAATTTTAACTTCTTCAGTTTCTCGGTTGTGACAGGGAGGACACCTGAGCACGTTGAGCATTTGTAACAGAATTTCGTCGTCAAGATTCTACTGTGGCATTCTACAAAAATGTTTATGAAGCTTTAACTTCATAAGCTTTAACTTTAACTGCATTAGCTTTTTAAGCTATTGCAGTGTGTGAGGCCTGATTTATTTGATAGTTGAAATTAGTCTCTTGCATTATTCGGCCCCGTCTCACAAGTTCATCTTTGTGCAGCATATTTTGGTGAAAACGCACATTATGTTCACCAACCACTCCACTGTACTCACTAGACCTGTCACCCCGGAACTATTTTTTATTTCCCAAATTGAAAATGAAGATAAAAAGCAGGCGATACGAATCTATAGAAAAGCCCAGAGCGGCAATGACATCGGAATGTAATAGTGTGGGAGTGCAGGCATTCTAGGAGCCGTTTACAGACATGTACACTCCTTCCAAGTGTTGTACTGAATTGTAAGGAGATTACGTAAAAGAATATCAAATTAAGTATATTCTCTTTGTTATATAGTCTGTGTGCGATTAGTCATAGAATTTTTTTGAATGCACTGTGGAAATATATATGTAATTGTATAAAAAGTTTGGTGAATAGCATATACACTGCTGGACATCAAAATTGCAACTCCTTGAAAGAAAGTAAATACAAAAAAGCTATTTGCTGTTCGTAAACAGTAGGACATGAAGATAAAATGATTAAGTTTGTAAGCAATTTGGGGGTTACAGGGGTACGAAATTAGTAGAAACAGCTGCCACCTCTGACAACTAAATCGACCCTTACCCTGTTAGGCATGGAGTCGAACTGGGCATAGATGACAGAAATGGACAACTTATTCCATGCTGCTTCAAGTCTATATCACACTTCATCAACCGTATTAGCTGGAGAGGGGGCTAGTTAGTCTCTCAGCAATCCGTGGCCAGATGTTTTCAATGGGTGACAGATCTGGAGATCGTACAGGGCAAGACAACATTCGAATACCTTGTGTATTGTGGAAGTTTAGAATACAACATGCAACATGTGGTCTTACGTTATCTTGTTGGAAGATGGCTTTTGGTAGGCCTCGAAGACAGGGCGCAACCACTGGACATAAGATGTCAAAAATGTACCGATTTACGTTCAAATAACTGTCGATCCGAACTAGAGATGTGGGTGTAGAGAGACCAATGGCTGCTCAAACCATCACACCTGATGCAGGACCTTTATGTCAATGTAGAAAGCAAGCAGGCGACAAGCGGTCTTCTCGGAGCTTCCAAACAAGTATATGGGCATCAGAATACTGCTCGAAGAACCGGGACTCGTCTGAAAAGACCACAATGTGTCACTCTTGCATCCAGATTTGTCGTACGGTACTCCAGAGTCCCCTTCTCTCTCTTTGATGCATTGTCAAGGGAAACCGAAGTAACGGTCGTTGTACGGATAGTCCACCCTGCTGCAAATGTCGTCGCACCGTATGTGCGGATACTAGGCGTGCTGCAAAAACGACCATTTCCTGATTAATGGTACGTGATGTGGCTGTACGCTCAAGCGTTAGTCATGGGAGGGAGTGGAGATCCTGCATGCCATTCAGTATGACCCTCAGCAACTCATTGATTCCATATTCGCATTCGATTCCATGATTGTGGCTGGATTTCTACTAGTGCTACGGGCAATATCACGGAACGATAATTCACTCTCTCGATAGGCAACGATCCTACTTCTATCAAATTCCGTCACTTGCTAGCAAGCATTTCTTCTTTTTCGAGGCATAACACGATATTCTGAGCACACTCCGACCTAACAAAGCACTTTCCTGATGAGAAATCCACTTCACAACTTTTCTTTTATGCAGTGCTTCAGATGTTGTTTCTCCCTCCTGCTCCGTCTAATTGCGCTGAAATACAAATAATTTGCTTATCCTAACCTCTTCTTCCTTTCATGTGATTTTGACGTTCATCAGATCATTCCTTCCTGGTGTTGCAATTTTAATGGACAGCAGTAAAAAAGTTATCTGAAAAGTTTATTATATGTACTTCACACTTTTTTTTTGAATACGCGTTTTACTTACTTTTATCTCTTATCCATAAGCCATGTTTTATTGTAGGACTTCGTCGGAAATCCTTAATTTAAAAAAGTTTCTGAAAGTCGAAATATTTTGGCAACCATTTCTATGGGGAACAGAAATGAAGATAGTCAGAGCCCACTACTGGAATTGAATCTCTTGAATTAGAAGTCAATTTGAATAGGACCAGCTTTTTAAAATTCTACTTGAATCGTTATCTCTTATTAGAAGTCTACTGTTCGAGTCTGTAAGATAAGTAAATATCTTTATTTTAATATTTAGTTGGGCAGAATAAGATAACCTTTCCACATAGATTTTAATTTATGATATATGATTGTACAATGACTTGAACAAACTGGTTAAAAGTTTTGGACTAATCTTTATTGAATAATTATGTTTAATATTCTTAAATAGTGTTTTTTCGTTACACGTTAATAACACCAAAACCATGTAAAAGCTATAAGTAACTGTTCATTTTTTTAAAGATTTCATTTAAAATTTAAATATAAATAGAGAAATATTTCGAATTCATTTAAAAGGGAAAAAAATATACTACTTCAAGAAAAAAAATTAATGCTATGTGTCTTCTAAAACGCTGTATTAGTAAGTTATTCCAGAGAAGACTCTATTATTTCGACTTAAAATTTAAAGGCAAAATGTACAAATATTTTCTTGTAAAATGTAACAAAACAACAAAAAAGTAATGAAATTTAGATGCTATATCTATCATCTACGAATATATCAAAATAATAGAAATTATGAATATCGTCAAATTCCTGATCTCTCCCTTTCCTCGGTTTGTGGAAATTGTAAATGTTCCCTGGTATTAAAAACTAAGCGATGTCATTCTAAATAACATTAATATTTCTGATAATTAAAAAAATGATAAAAATTCAATTAAAATATTCCATTTAAGTCGCCTATATAAAGCTTAAATCAATTTACTCCAGAAAAATGCACATCTTATGATTTTTATTAACAAAATTAAATGACCACTAAAATACATAATAAATAACATTAAGAAGCTTTCATTTTTATAGTAATCATTACAATATTGAGCAACAAAAACTTATATTCATGATGGGTATTCTAGAAATCCAAAAATTGCGATGCGTAATTAAAAAGTAATTCCTTCATGGTTATAACTCTTTAATTTTTATCCTATTTTCAAAATTCTTGTTATAACTGAAAACTATACATATTCACTATGTAATGTACATGCTTTATTTGTTCAAAAGAGTAACTAGTTTACAAAGAAAGCGGAGACTTATATGGTGAGGCGGTTGAAGTATCGAATCACACCTCCCACCTTGCACCTAGGGACTTTCTCTTCTTCCCAATGATGTAAGAGTATTTTTTGGAATATCACTTTTATTCTGACGACTTGGTGAAATCTGCTATTAAAGCCTGATGTCAACCAACACCATCAGAAATCTTCTTCGACCCTCTTACCCTACTAGTCACGCATTGGCAAAAGTGCGTGAAAGGGAAAAAAATTATTTCCAGAAAAGAGTTAAGAATACATGTCATTTTCAGATGCAACAAGAATTAATTCAGGGTAACAAATAAAATTTAAAAAAGTGATGACCTTGGAGGGGCAATACTGTTTTAACAACGCAACGTAAATAACTTAGCATATTAATAGAATCAATCATCCCTTTAAAGGAGAAGGTACATATGAGAAAGATTTAGTTTATGAAAATTGAATTTTATCTCCGTCTTGTTAATACTACGGTACATGACGACTTTGAGGTTCATTTCAATTTAAAGATGATTGAAATTTCTATCATTATGTATTTTTTTGGTGTATTTTGGACCCGAATCATCTAACCATTCGATTGCAGCCAGGAAAAGTACAAGAAGTATGCTTGAAATTTTAATTTTTATGGTAACAACTTATGAATATCAGTCATAGAAAAACTATTGCTTGTTCACCAGCCTAATATATGCTATAAAGATTTTCGTACTACTATATTGTGTTGGCCTATGGAAACAACTACAATATTCTTTTATTTTGAATTTATCAATTAATTCTCTGTAATAAGGAAGTTTTATATATATTTTAAGCTGTTGACGCTAAATGTTCAGTAATATCTAAATTAAAACATATTGAATAATTTTACATGTCTTAAAACTTCTTTAAATTATTATTTATGCATTGTATCCCTCCAATGTTGTTATTATTTCAGGACAAAGTAATGAACAGCCTGGATGATTGTAAGAACAAATATTTAGAGGAGGTTCTCGTTAAAATCAACCAGGCTTCTAAACCCTCACAGGATGTGATAGTCAAAAAAGTAAGTAAAATCAAACATCATTCTAAGTTCTCACAAGATGTAATAACTAAAAAAAAGTATAAAATTAAACAGGCCTCACAGGATGTGGTAACCAAAAAGTAAGTAAAATCAAACAGGCTTTTAAGATCCCACATGGGATGTGATAACTGAAAAAGTAAATAAAATCAAACAGGATTCTAAGATCTCATAGGATGTGATAACTACAAGAAGTATAAAATTAAACAAATCTCTAAGTCCTCTTAGGATGTGATAACTAAAAAAGTAAGTAAAATCAAACAAGCTTCTAAGTTTTCACAAGATGTGATATCAAAAGGGTAAGCAAAATCAAACAGGCTTCTAAGATATTACAGGATGTGATAACAAAAAATGTAAGCAAAATCAAAAAGGCCTCTATGTCCTCACAGGATGTGATAACTGAAAAAGTAAGTAAAATCAAACAGGCTTCCAGTCCTCACAAGATATGATAACTAAAAAAAATATGTAAAACCATACAGGCTTCTAAGTCCTCACCGGACGTGAAGATTAAAAAAGTAAGGAACTGTTTATATGTGCCGTTTTCATCCTATGAACATGACTCAAAATTTCGAAATTCGCCTTTTATACTTCTGCGAGCTAGGAAAACGTTAAATCTGAATAAACTAAACCATCAATTTCCTTTTCAATGCTATTACTTATTCAGTACACAGACTGATAATTCTCCGACTTACAGCTTGTAAAGCACGTTTCTTTCAACTTATTTGAATGACAATCGTATGGCATCATAACAACTCGTGTCTGGGCTTCTGCATGTGGCAGAAAAAGCAAAGCCCCTTCATCTCCAACAATCCAGACATAGATACTTAATTTACATTTGCATGCTCGGTTACTCCTAATGCTTGCAGAATGGGGAAAAATAGAGAGACAGAGAAATTCTAAGACAGGAAGACCTCATTCCATGGATTTTGAATCACAATTGGCACTTTTGGATATCTCCAGAATTTATCGTTGTCGTATATCATGGTCGGTTTTGCACGAAAGCCGCGAATTTTATGCATTTGATGGCATACGAACTGCAATCTACAACCTATATATAATCGAAATTTACATATGACAGAGGAATCTCGACATTTATGGCGTCTGTGTTCGTGAAAATAACATACTAAGCACCATCAGTTTCTCGCCATAAAAATACTAAAAAAGACACAGGACAAAAGGCTGTTCGATCACTTTGATGCTTGACTGACGTTTATGGCGTCCGACTTGGAGACTTTTTTTACTACTATCGTCGCTCAAGTAATGTTGCCTACGAATATCTGTGGAGAAGTAAAAGCGATATCACATCCTTATAACAATGGCCATTATTTTGAATTATATACATACAATGAAAGTACCTGCCATTGAGAGTTGCTTAATGTTTGCAAAGTTGTGCTTAAATTAGAGAGTTATGAGACTGTTTGTTTAATTAGGAGAGGTGTATTTTTCTTAAACTTCATCTCCTGTCCGAAAGGGTTTTATTACAATATCTTTTCTCATTTTAATTCTAATACGTGCAATTATTTAATTATTGAAGGCCTTTGCTTTGTCCTCATGTGAAATTGCGTGGAACATTAATATTACATTTTGACTTTACTGTCGTACAGTAAGAATATTTTTATTTTACAACTCCTTTATGTTTGAAATGTGGTAACTCCCACAATGGTAACACCAACTTGAGAAGATTTTCTAGAGGAAAAATTCATACTTATGAAGCATTTCTTCCAAAAAGGATTTTGACTACAATCGAAAGTAATCTTGAGAATAAATTTATTGAATTCAATTTGTATTTTGTAACAGATTAGTAGAAAATGTAATAAATAATCAATAGATTATATCCAGAACTGATTCATCTGTAGCAATTTAACTAAATATTTGTTATATTCTTATTAAATTTTTAATAGAGATTTCTTTTACAAAATTATAAATTCCAATAAAATGAAAACACTCGAAAAAATTACAATTTTTAAAGAATTGTGATGCAAAAAGGCAAACTTGCTAAATTGGATGTAATTTTTTAATAATACTAAACATTAAAAATTTTATACTCGCAACAATTTCTGAAAGAATATCCAGTTATGTAAATGTATTAATTCTAGACTGAAAAAATGAGACATTTCTTTCCAAAACACTTTTTTTCATACCAAGAAAGCAGAGAGAAAAGCGAAGGAGTGTTGTTAAACCTAATTATCTTGAGAGGCTCGTAATTATTCAGCAAGTTGATTACCTAATATTTTTATAAAACGATGTCTTTAAATATTGTTAAAAAAACAATAACATTTAAAGCTCTTTTTTAAAACAAAAAATGCTCTTAATTATCAATATAAGTTCATGTGATTATGACGTATAGTCCCGTTTATTATTCATATTCTATAAAAACTCAAACATTTCTTAAGGACATTTAATCTTAAAAACGTTCTATTTTTGGAAAATATATATTCGTTGGAGCCCAATCTTTTCTGAACATTTTGATGTTAAGTGTTTAACAAAACCACGAAAACTTTTTAAGTTACCGAGAAAAATCTAATCCTTGTAAAACTAGTTTTTTTTTTTTTACGTTATTTTTTACTTTAATTTCATTCTTGTCAAAACAAAAAATTTCTGCTAGCGCGCAGATTTCTGAGAAAGCATTAATCATATTAGTTTGAAATTTTCATATGCTTAAAATAATCAATTTTCAGGTGAATTATTCACAGAAAATATAGATTTTTTCTTAAAATTTAAATTTTTTCTTAAAATTTAAATTTTTTCTAAATAATCATATTGAAAAAATATTTTCTGTAATTTTTTAAAAATGTATGGATAACTTCAAAACTGAAAAAATTTTCTTCTAAATAACATCACTTTTGTAAATTTTGATAGATGCTGTACTTCAGAAAATATAATAAGTATGATTCAGTATAAAAGTATGCAGTAAAATATTGTTTTTCGTAATTTTGAAAAAGTGTCCAATTTATATATTTCTGTATAACATCTTAACATTTCTTTAAAATTGTATGAAAATATGAAAAATAATGTAAATATATATATGTGTGTGTGGGTATTATATGACATAAATGTCAAATTTCTGTTTTTCATTGGTAAATTATAGTGGTTTGAAAAATGTTTTTTCACATACACAGTTAACTATTTAAAGTCCTGAGACCTCATAACAAGTAGAAATTCTTCGCATTTTGTACCAGGAAATATTGAATACATTTTAAGCCTGAAAAAGAATGTTACCAAAAGAAATGATTTGTATAATTATACGGTTTCACTTGTTTTAATTCACCTTTTTGTATAATTTTTGACGCCCTGGTTCCCTGCTTAGTATTTAGTCTGATTTTATCCAATTAAGCTTTTTACAAGGGAAATGTCAGAGCAAAAGAATCAAATGATATTTATTAGATGCGTAAAAAGATCTAGAACTCAATATGTATATTATGAATGCGAACAGACCCCTTCATGCTTCTGCACTTATATAATATAACACATCAATCAATAACTCCCGAGACTAACGTTGAAAACAACATTTTTTTTGCAAAATTTTTTTTTATTCATCAGCATAACACCTTTTGTTAATCACCTTTTAGGGTGATGCAATCGTTCCAACGCTTTTCCAAATTTTTTTTTTTTTTTTTCAAATTTTTTTTTCTTTTTTTTTTTTCTCGCAAGAAATCTTTTTTGTTTCGAGTAAATAGCGATAAACAGCTTCCTGAATCATCGACTCGTTGCTGTTTTTGTTCCATCGAAAGCAATCGCGGCACCCACTTGGAAAAAACCTTTTTCACTTCACTTCAAAAAACCTTTTTCAGTAAATACACTTCCATATGATATCTGTGTCATCTCAGCAATCTCACGGAGCTTCACTTTACGATCTTTCATTATAATTTTTGTCACTTCACTCACATTTTCCGGTGTAACGGCTTCCACAGGTCTACCCGAGCGTTCCGCGTCATTTGTGTCGGTACGACCACGTTTAAACTCGGCAAACCACCGACAAATCGTTGCTTTTGATGGACAAGAGTCCGGGTAACATTTTTCAATCCATTGTTTCGCTTGCACGGTGTTTTTACCCATTAAAAAACAATGTTTTATCAGAACACGAAACTCGGTTTTTTCCATTTTTTAAACAAACTACAAAACGACTTTACTCCAACCTCGATAACTCAGCTTTTTCTGGTCCGATCGACTTAAAATTTTGACACGTTTCAAGCAAAGGTTCGTACTCTAGAAAGACCTGGTTACTGGTTTGCTACGAGCGCCATCTCTGGGTTAGTCTCGGGAGTTATTGATTGATGTGTTATTGTACGTATTGTGAATATTTGGCGTTCGCATGTATGGTATTGATATTTATACCCGTGCAGCCATTAAAAAACACAGCAGCAGCAGAAGAATTTTTGCCTTGATGATCCGACTATTGTCCACCAATTATCCATTTAATTTCCTTCCTAGACCTGTCCGGATTTCCTTCTCTCCGTCGACGGTTGGGACCTGCTGAGTTCACCCTGGATGAGTTGAAGATATCATGAACAAGAGCAGATTCGCCGTTCTGGCAACGCAACTAACCAAAACTCAGTATGGCCGGTTGCTGAATGCTCGAATCTTGCTTGCACTGATTTCTATGGGGGTATTCGACAGAGTTGTTCTTTGTCACAGTGTTCCATACTGATACGATAACTTTCCGATATGAGCTGTATCCTTTCAGTTATCCATTAGCTATTATTTTCGTTAACATTTAAACCAACTTCCTTTCTGATTTTTGTGCTATATACGACTGATATTTTACACACAGTACAATGTTTAATATGATAAATAAATGTCGCTGTTTTACATGTTAATTTGTCCTAGATTATTTGCAACTACTGATCTGAGTCATGCTCTTTAATATACTATAGCATGTGATCTGGATCCAAATAAATGTCGGTTCACCGACATTATTTCTCATCAAACGTCAAGCCTCTTTCTTCTTAGTATCAGCTCATGTCCGAACTGGCTGATCAAACCATCCGAGATCTCTCTCTGTCTCTCTTTCTCCTTCTCTACTTCTCTAATTTTAAACTTTTTGTAGCTTGTAAAGGTTATTCAATTTATTTTAATCTCAACATTTCCAAAGATCTATTCTAATTTACATAAGTAACTGTTCATTCTCAGGGGTTCTCAAATCAGACAAAGTCATAGCAAAGCCCCAGAAGATTAGTTGAAGAGAATCACACTCGAAATACGGTTAAAAATTGTATTTGGTTCCAGTAATTTCACTTTTTTCATTGGAACCTCTGGACATTTATTTAGAAAATGATAAAAAAAAAAAAAAAGAATTTGGAAAAACTCTTAAATCATGCCTTATCAACTCGCGGCCATAGGCTGCATGTGGCTTATCTTGTGTCAACCTGAGGCCAGAAGAGCTTGGTCATAGAGCTTTTATGATCTGAGAGCTTTGTCATAGAGCTTTGTACCAAGGAACATTCCACCATAGGTAGTTTGTATCATATCCTATTACTACGGGAATAGCTCATGACATTGCCTCAAAAGTTTTTCTAGATTCTTGTTCAGAAACAGTAACAAAGTTGAGCTCATTTCAAAAAATGCGCGGGCCTTCTTGCGTGAGTGGGAGATACCCAATGTATACCTAACCAGCAAGCCTACCGTAGATCATGAATTTGCATTACTAGACGCGGGGAGGGAATGTGATGCGCGGATCATGTGAAATAGCATCAACCAGTTTGTTTACAGCAAGCCAAATATATTTGACCCAAAAGCGCATAGTTCTAGACAGACTGATTGCCTGGTGTTTTTTGAACGCTAATTATATAGCACCAGCATTTTGTTGTACCTGAATTAATTTTTAAAAATTATATTTTGCAGAAATACATTAAATAAAATATAATGTCCCTTAATTTATTGCAAAATGTTCTTTATTTCTCTAATGAGACTCTGGAGGATAATTCGCTTCCGGCAACTCGATTACGATTGGTCGAAAGAGGAAAATAGAAGTGGAATTTGAATTGGCGTTAAAAGAGCCAAAATTAAAAAGAAGGCGATAAATCAAATTCATCAGATAGAAGACGATAATTCACATCATATATATATATATATATATATATATATAAAGGCCCCCTAAGTATTTGGGGTAGGAAAGGCCTGCTCTAAATATCTAAATAGTATAATGTGATACTTGTTTCACATTAGAAAAGTGGAAATGTAAAAATTACCATTGGGAAACTTTTCCATCTGAAATACTGTTTCGAGTTTAGAGCTTTCTGTTTAATACTAAGTGTAGATAGATTTAAGGATTCTGCTCCACAATTTAAGGTTTACAAATTTTCCCCGCTCTCTGCATCATACATTACACATTCTAAATTTCCTTTCAATTTTCATAAAAAATGGGATGTGGACGAAACCGCCCATTTTTGGCACAGATTTTTGAATAATGTTAAGAATGTCAAACAATGATTTTTTGCGCTTGTCTCCAAAATCAAACAATAGTATTACAAAAGCGTTAGAGAGGAGAGAGAGAGAGAGAAGAAAGAAAAATAGATTTCAGATTTCTGTGATATTTATCCAGCTACCTAAAGTCACGATTTTAATTATATAAGCTGCTTTTATTGAATCAGAAGGTACTTACTCGAGAAATCATGAATAAAGAAGCCAAGACTTTGTTTACAGATTAACTAAGTGCACCTGATATTAATGAGCTACTTCGCAATAAACTTAAAGAATGGCGTGACTTTATATGTAGGGCTTTCAATATTCGATATCTTTTCTTGTTCTTTTCTTCTTAATCACAACTTAGGTCGGTAAGAACAAAAAAAAAGCAAACGATGCCTCTTTTATTTCTTTTATCTTTTGTTCTTTCGTATAAAAAAGATGTTAGAATAAGCAGTTGACAATAAAATATTAAGATATGATTTCAAGTAAAGAATATAATGTGCGAGGGGGGGGGAGCTCGAACTTCACATTAGGGACACAGTGTTCTGCGTCTCCTTGGTTGTACTAGTATTATCTTTTTCTTAGATATTTCTATATTTATGTATCAAATGTTTATATCTAATATTTGAACATTTAATAAATGTATTAAAAAAGACTACATTTTGAAAAAATAATTATTTAAACTTTTTTTTTCGAAATATTTCAGTATTTTAAAATTTCTACAGCTTCTGCAAATGTTGATATTTTGAAGCAATTCTTACTCTCTCATTTTCTTAGCAATATTTCTCATAATTCTGTGCATGGGTGTGAACAGGGATTATTCAAGAATTTTCCTTTAACCAACATCTTGTTTTACTTTCGTATTTTATATTAAATTTCTAATTCCTTTTAAACTAAACGAATCAAGATTATGAAAATTAGAATAACATAAGAAATGGAAAAAAAATATATTTTAAGAAATGTATGCAAGAGCGATGGAGAATTGAATATATAGGGAGATTTGTATTGAAATTAGTAGTGAATAACCGGTAGTTGGCTTAAGAAAATGGTTGTGATCTTAAAGCAAAGCTGACTGACGGAGATTAAGGTTAATCCACATTGGTTCCTGTGAATCGGGAAGAGAAGAACTTGATCGAACTCCCATTATTTGTTGTTAGACTCGCTTGAACTCGAGTGAATTGGTAAGCTACAACGTAGTTATTGATTCTAAAACAGAATTTAAACTCTTTAAGTTTAATAGAGAGAGAGAGACCATTTACTAAATATTCATAATTAAATCAAGTAAAAGGATCGGGTTTATATCTGACGTATCTATTTTGAATTGTGTGAGTTTCTATTTCTTTGGTTCTCATTTAGTAAATAATCAACTTAGAAATAACTAGTAAACTAGTGAAAGAGAGGCGTTACAGGAGTTTGGTTATAATAAGTTTCTTCAGAGTATTACAAAGTTTTTTCTGTATCAAACACTACGAAGGATTGTATAAAAAACTAATTTTGTGGATTTTTAAAAAATAACTATTTATCTAAATGCATATTTTATACACATAATAATCAAGCACATTATGACTAACAAACAGAATTTTTTTAAAAAACTTTATATCGATTGAGAAAACATCTCTGCATTTTAAATACTCTTACGAGAGCGTCAGGAATAGTAAAAAGTTGAAAAAAAGCAATTTTAAGTTTCGAAGGTCAAATATTAAAATAAGGCAATAAAATCATTTTCGAAGTTTTCTCATTTTTAGGATACCGTGTACCTTTAAATAGCTTAGTTCTTTAACTAGTTATATTTAATAGTTAGAAAGTAATAGAGAAATTCAGGCACTTACAAAAGTGATAAAAGCAACTTATTATTTTTTAATTGAAATTAATTTGATGAACTCACATTTCAAGAAGTATAACAAAAGTAAAAGCCTTATCTTGAGGTAAATAGAATAATAAACTTGCAAAATAGTCAAAGTTTTCCAAATTAACTCCGCATCAACTACTATAATAACTGGCTATATTTTCATTGTGCGAAGAAATTTATTTCATGTTTATTTTTTCTTTTTAACAATATGAGTATCTTATACTGCTAGCATTAATATCCCCTTCTTATTGTATTTAAGAATTCCATTATACAAACCTTAAAAATCCAGTTCTCTTCAGTTTATTGAATATTTGCAGACACAACTTTGGAAAATGAAAGCAGGATCTTAGGAAGAACAATCAATGGAATAGAATAAAATCATTTCAAATAAATTAATAAAAAAAAGAATAAATGGGTAGAACTCAATCTTAAAAAAAATTATTGAAAGAAAATATGAAGAGATGGTTTAAATTTGGGGGGGCGGGACTGGATGTAAGAACAGAGAGCATTTCTATGGCAAATTGGTGTTGCCATCGTTTGGTGCCATTTGTTAAATGGCGCAAAAACGAATTTGACACTAGTTTATTGGTTAGTTTTGAAATTGTATTGATATGAAATTGTATTTACTCTCTTCTGAGCCTAATTTTTCATAATTTTGTGCTTTAATGCAGTCTCAAGTATCCCATTAATTCCTCTTCATTCAATCTTTGAGGGAATTTGTTTGTTTACTTCAAAAATTAAAGAAAATATATTGAATAAAAAGTAGATTATTTACGATGGATGTTTCGAAAGCAAATTTCGCCATTTTTTCGAAAGAGCACATGGTACACCAGATGAAACAAACAACCGCTATAAGAATCCATGCTTCTGATTCAACGACAGAAGTAATGTCAATGGTGGAGGAATGATACATGCGCAAAGCGACGAAGAAAAGAGGGTAGCAGCAGACCAGCGGGCCCGAGACGTGACTGACAACGAGATGGGCAACGGAAGTATGAATGGGCACTGTTATTCGGTATGAATGGGCACTTGAGAGTTGTCATTCATGGATGCAAAAATACCGTGTATGGTGAACAGACGTTCGTTCCTCCTCGTCTATGAATGAAAACAACACTACAAGAGACATGGTATTAGCGGATAGGCGTAAAAAGATTATAGACGTGGCGTCAATATTTAGTAGTGGTCATGTTCAGGTCCATCTAAAACATTGCAGAGGTGAAGGAGGCTGAGGGACAATTCCTTGCAACGCAGGGCAATGGGTTTTACCTGAGTGGTTTCCTCAAACTGATTGTACGCTGCGACAATGTCTCAATGTCAATTACGATTATGTCGAAAAATAATGTAAGGTGTATAGTTCATGATGAAATGGTTTATTTATATTTTTTAAAATAAATTTTCCTTGTGAAAAAAAATGACGAAATTTACTTTCGGAAGATCCCTCGTAATTTAATTCAACATATCACCTTTTAAGTGAAGTTAACTTCTCGGAATCTGTGCAAAAACTATGTTTTTGTGTGGGGGGATGGGAATTCTTGGTTGCGGTAGGCGGGAAAGAAATGAGCTATAGCTCGAGGTACACGGGTAGAAAAAGTTAGAAAACCACTATCTTTTGTCAATGACCTACAAATTCAAAATTCAAGGTCATCAAACATTCCAATACTATATAGTATGGGCAACAAATTTATAAAAGTTGGTGTTAAGATTTCTGCTTACCTCTTTTTCAATGTAGAAGACGAGAGTTGTTCGAATTTCCGAAGGGAATAAACTAGCCAGAAAAGAAACAAATTTCCGTATACTCATAGTTAGATATGGATTTTATTTTATTCGTAAATTGCGTGTACATCGTCTTTCCTTTCCATGAAAAGAAGATCAACAAAAAGAAGGATAAAAATATTGCGACCATCATTTATAGTTACTTACTTTTTGAAGCTTTTGACAACTGGGAAAAGATCGGAAAAGTAAACAACTGAATTACTAAGTTTTCACAAAAGCTGTGAATGATATGAAAGTAACGCCTGTCTCTTTCAAACTATCAGAAAACATTATCCGTTTAAAGCTTGTATTTGTGTACACTTGACAATATTCTACACATTTGTTTGTTAAATTCTGTGAAGGAGGCGTAACCTAAACAATTTTCTTCTCTTACGAAAGTTAAAATTCATACTGAAGGAAATAAACATCATAACACAGCTGCACCACCACAAAGAAATCATTCCAAAGTGTTCTCGAATATTCAATGCCCATTTTATTGTTCACACTTTTAATAATTGGTAATGATCTAACGCACGCCGCATGTGAGAATAATAAAAGTATGTATGACATAAAAATTTGTATAGGTATCACGCGAACTGTTCGCATCATGAAAGCTATTGTATAAGTCAGAGAAATGAGTTATTACAAGCAGAAATACTTGTTTTTATCGTTCATAATGTACTAAATTCCTAATAGCATTGTACCATTAGGTTCATGGTAGATAAATAACCCAAAACAAGAGGCGAGAAACCGCACATTTGAAATTATTGATGATCAAAGCATTAAGTTAGTTAACTTTGAAAACAAAACTTGAAAATGAGGATGTAATTAATTGAACAAAAAAAATCTTTTGTAAGACTTAAAGTTTTAACTATACAATAAATTAAATCATTTAAAAATCATTTTGAAAATGCGGATGTAATTAATTGAACAAAAATAATCTTTTGTAAGACTTAAAGTTTTAATTATACAATAAATTAAATGATTTAAAAATCAATTTTGAAATCAATTCCGCTATTCAGGAGAGAATAAATTTTAGATATATACAAACTTTATTATTCTTTTAGTAAAATACTTTTAATTGATGCTTCATTTCTTTAAATATTTTTTTAATTCATTCTATTTAGTAAAATATTTTTGATTGACGCTTTATTTCTTTAATTATTCTGTAATTTATACCATTTAGTTAACTTTTTTTCATTTTTAATTGTGATCTAGTATAAATTTTAATTTTTTTTTATTTGTTTAATTTAACTCCACTTGATATTTTACTGATGTTTTTAGTTGTAGACTGTGTGATTGTGAAAAAGTTTTTAATTGTTGATGTAAAATCATAAATGGATTTTTATAACCTGTTGCAGATTTTAAGCAAGGAAAATTAAAATCTATTTAAAACAAGACATTTTTTAAAACATAATCTGTTTTATATATGGATAATCTAAATGGAATGGCTACACTTATTACTAACATAGTTTGGTCAATAGTCAACTAGAGATACACATCGTATTTTTTTAAAAATTAAAATGAAGAGATTAACTCCACACACAAGGGGCAGTTATACTCTCTTTCCCAGTTTCCACACCTCGGTTGAATTTTAAGGCTTAATTCCATTTAACATTCCTTAAACCCCATTACTTTTCCCAAAGTTTTTTTTTTTTTTTTGAGAAATCGAAATTAGAAAACGCAGTTAGACTCAAAACTCGCCACCTCATGGCCACGGACATGGTTGAATAAATTTCGAAGACTAATTTTTATGAGCTATGCTTTTATTCCAATAAAATTTTTATGCTTTTATTAAAAAGTTTTGGAATAAAATTCCATTTACAGTGAATTTCTCATAGGCCCGTCTTCTGACATTTCATCATCCACCTAATAAAATAATTTCAAATGCAAAGAAGTTTGCTGCCCTTTTTTTTAGATTTTAATTGCATTCTTCATTCCAACATGTTTTAGGAAACATTCAAAATTGGATTAGTATTAAGAAAGCGTTAAATTTTAACTATCTGAATCATCATCATTAAAAATGTAGATCTCAATCAGCCGATTAATTGATTTTGTTCAAACCTTTTTATTTTCAAGTTTTTTTTTTTTTTTTTTTTCATTTTATTGCTCTGATTGGTTTTTAATTATTTAAAATATGTAAATTATATAAATTATAATTTTCAATTTTGATAAAGTTATATAAAAAACACTTTTCAAGAAAAATCATTATACAGGTATTATTAAGAATATATGCCGTTCAAACAACACGAAACAACATTCATAATTGGAAATACGAAATATTTAGTTTTAAAACTGGATTAAGTATGTATTAATCACATGAATTAAAGTTGTAATCAACATAAAAACGTTTTTTTTTTATTCTTGGAATTTTTTTTATAGTTAATGGACATACCTAAAGTAAAAAAGATGGTTGAAATGATTTATTTTCGACAGAAACAAAATATATTTTACGTGTACGTAGATGTGCAGCACGGTAAACACTACCGTGAGCCCTAATTGCAGTCGCTGATTAGTCACAAGTTATATTAATTTATGTCACGATGTAACGATATAACGTGCTAAAAACACTTATGTTTTAAATCAAAGTCAGTTTTATTCAACTGCCTTTATTGGTTTTGTTGTTGATGATGATAGGTTGCGTTGTTTTGTAACAGAGCTCATAATTTCAAGCCATGATTGGAAGGAAGAACATCCTGAGAGTTGGTGTTTCAGAATCTAATTAATTAAATAATTAATCACTGGAGACATGTTATGAGTCTTCAATTATTAATTCAGTATAGTACTTTTGGTCCACAGTCAGAGCGTTATCTGAAATGACACCCTACTTTACAACCTTGCACATCATTCCATATGAAATCTTTGAAACTCGGTTGCTTTTAATTTACAATGGACTGTATTATATTTACTCACTTTCCGATTTTATCCCACCCCTTTCTCCCCACTTGTGTCAACGCGGATCTAATCGAACTAATCCGACACAAAAGAACTTCCGTGGTTGTTGTCGACACTACGCTTTAAGACCTCGACCTCGTCGTCAGAATGAAAGTGACATCTCTTTAGGAGCTTTTTCATCTTTAGAAAGGGAGAAAGGCGCAAGCTCGGGATTAATGACGCTTCGCTGCTTTAGTTCTTCGCTTCAGTTCTCAGCACACAAACGACACCTGTAAACAAAGGAAACAAATACATTAAGTTGGGGACACATATAGCTTTCAAGTGCAACAGGAATTTCGAAAAGCGGCATAATATAGATATAGAGATATTACATTTCAATCAAGCCTCGGATAATAAAGTCTGTACTTTAAAAAATATTAATTAAAATTTTAAAATGTGTTTATTTTAAATATTTTACGAAAAAAACATTAAAGTATCTGTATTATTTTCAAATCATATGAGTCATTGGTAAATAAAATTCAAAGATAAAATAAAAATGAGCCTTCGTAAGAGATCTTTGTCGTATCTGATATATCTATAATTTTAAATTTCAACGAAGATAAATTTAATAAAAGGTCGTTTTAGGGTGGCTCTGTTAATATTAGTATTAATACTTAACATCAAAGACACTCGGTAACGTTTTATTCATAAATATTAAAAAAGATAAAATAAAAATCTAAGGCTATGTCAGAAAATAACAGTAGCCCTCTGAATAAACTTACCGGTAAAATTGTACACGGTGTTTACAAAAGTATATCCCAATTTTGAAGAGCTAATATACAAATCTAAAGAAGTTACAGTTTTTTTCGGACAAATTAAATTACAAAATAACTCTCGAAATTTTATAAAATTACAAATTTTCAGTGAGATCACGACCAGAAACACTAACGATATCCAGTTCTATATCAGAGCTTGTGACGTTGGGATATTCGCGATTTTCTCTTCCCTAACCTTGGGAACTTCATTTGAGATTGATTGCTTGGAATAACAATTTCTTCCCAACCAAAATGAAACAGGATTATATTAATTAGATGCAGGTGGAAATAAAGTGAAGTGATTTAGATATAATGGTATATAAGTAAAGGGAAATTTAGAGGTTAGGAGACGAGTGTGGCTAACTCAGAGTGTATTCCTAGCAAGATATCGATAATATCAAGAGTTGTTACTGGCTGTAATTGTCGCACAGGATTTGGTAAATCAAAATAATCTTATATGGAAAGGTTTTGGTAAGAGCGTATTACTTTAATTATATTTGAATAGGTGGGTTAATCCAAAGGCCTCCAAAGAGAGGGAAAACTCCTTAGACATTATACAATAGTAATTGACAAATAAATAGTTGTGTTAAAATTGACTGGTGTTTTTTATACATAGGCTATTGACTTTTAGAGTTAGTTATATTCGATTATGTTTGTACAAGAGTTGAATACGCCACAAACTCATCTAAAAGTTTTTTCAGTATGTTTGGTGTTACAATTTGAATGGCAGCAATTATTATTCTTAATCAGACACCATCAAAAAAGCCTGATTTAGGTATCAGCGATTTTTTTTGAGGACACATAAAAATAAAGTGTTTCTTCCACCTCTGCGGACGGACATTGACGAACTGAACATGTAAATAATTACAGCCATTCAAACTATAACGCTGATGGCTGAGTGATCATGATTGTTTAACTCACAGTCGGCGATGTTTCGTCGAGTAGTATGTTCAAGTCCTGATACCCCAAAAGACTCACCGTTTAGTGGTGCTGAAGCATGTTAAATCAGTCGAGACTCCAAGCCCTAACGTTGGTGGAGTGTGGAAATTTGGAGAGTGGGTGCTAGTTCAGATGTTGTTCTTGTCACTCGACCGAGATTCAAAATTACGAGATCCATCAATAGCCCTCGTTTTGCTTCTAAGTATAATGTAAATAAGCAATCAATCAATCAAACCGTTGAAAATAGTATGAAATGAAATCTACCGTCGACTGGATATCGCTTATGTTTCTGGTGATTACTTAGGAAAAAAATATATAAACTTTAAAGTGTTATTTTTAATTTAACTTGTCCAAAAAAATTATAACTTTTTTAGTTTTGTTTATGTAATTGAATTTGTTTTTCAAAATTGAAATATTCTCTTGTAAATACCCTGTACATTAAATATATTCTTTTATCTCAAGAAATTGGTTTTATGAAATAATTTTTCAGTATTATAATGAATTACTGGACAATTTTCAAATCAAACTGATAATATACAGAAGCACTTTCACAAACAGCTTTAACTCTTACTTGAAAGTAAAATTAAATTTAATTACAATGATTTTTACTAAAATATTGCGGAAAATATTTTATCAGGGATTTTTGAAGAAATAACACAGGAATATTTTCAAATTATAAGCAGCAAATTGAACCACCCTTTTTCTTGAATAATCCTTTAATTAAATTATATACATATTTTAAAGCTTATATTACGATTTTTTCTAAGAGGTTGCTATCACACTATCATGGAATAAAGATCTTCATAATGTTACTTGATATATTAAAACAAATATCTTATCTTCATTTCTTGCATACTTAACTAAAAAAAAAATTAGCAAGCGATTTGAATCTCAGTAAATTTAAAGCTTTTAATTCGGTTCAAAAGTGTAAAATAAACTTCTCACGGAATATCAAGTTATTATTTCTACAACTATGGGAAGAAGAGTGGTGGGTGGGTGGAGAGTTCAATGCTACCATTTCAATTATTTTTTTCCTTCATTTTAATTTTTCCAACATTGATGACTCTGAAAAAATTAGTTATCGTTGTTATAGAACTTTTACACGTGTATTTTTCTATTATCAGGCCTATAGGTGAAAGGAAATCGTAAAATGGGAAGGGAAATGTGATTTACAAAATCTGGTAATTTCCATCAGAAGGAAGAAAAAAAAAAAATATCAGAAATTACATGGAACAGTTTGGATTCATAAAAGCATGAGCCACATAACAATCCTGATCATTTGGAAACATTCCGGAGATTACTTTATTTACTTTCTATTTCGATGAAAGTTGAGAAGTAAGGAACAATCCAGCTCCTTACCATGGATAGCCTGCATCCGCCGTTCGATGACTTCACGCGCCATCTATTGGCATTCCTATCAAACGACCTTTGATTTCAGTTTTAGAGCTGTGCAAAGAAAACAACATCTAGGATATCTGAGGTGGTTTTTTTTTTTTTTTTTAAATTATCGGGGAATATACTTTAGGCTTTGGCATACATTACGAGATGAAGCAGTCAACGTATAGCCCAATTGTCACTTAAAATTCTGTAAAAAATGGACACACTAAATATATATATGATGTACTTTTACTACGAGTGTGAAGAATTTGCATTAAGTGTTGATTTTGATAATGCACGATAAAATTCAAGCACATAATTAAAAAAAAAAAAGATTAATTTCAATTCCCAAAATTCTTATTTCACTGTTAAGAATAAAAATTAATAAAATTTAAAATTTGCAATACAGGTAGTATTAAACAGATGAAAATCTTTTTTCATATAAAAATCCAACTTTAAATGTATCATCTTATTAAAACTTTTTTTTTAATTATCGGACTTTTCATTTAATCTAAATTACATTACAATTATTTACATTTCAACAGATGGAGGAAAAAATTATCCTTTTCGATTATAATAATGTCTTAAAATTTTACTTTGATTGACACATAACTAAATGAATTTTAATCCACCCAGTTAAAATTAATTTTAATATTAGTTACTACTAAAGAATACGCTAAATATTAATTTTATGCTGGAATAGATTGACAATGTAATTGTTGACTATGTGATGAAAACAATACTTGTTATTATCTTATACAACTATATTTTCCCTATTACTTCAAGTTAATGATACGTTTGAAATTTGAATCAAATTTGGGTTGTGTTTTTTGAGGTATTTTTTAAAAATTGAAATAGATTACAGTAAAAAAATAGCAAGATGTACCGTTTACTTTAATTAATATTTTAATGAATTGAAAACTTTGACTTAGGATTAAAATAAGTCAGAATTTACCAAGGGTTTTTAGCATTAAATTTGCAAGTGCAAAAATTATCTTAAAAAGTTGCAATATTATTTCCCCACACAAAAGAATATGTTGACTAGGAATGTAACCAAGATCAATTTAAAATAAGTTTTTATTATTTTGAGTTAAGAAAATTGCATTGTATTTTTTATTAAGGTTTTGTGCCTGCGTTAGCCTAGTGATCATGGTCACAGATTCACGGTTGGCATTGTTTTCGTCGAGTAACAGGTTCGAGCTCTGATATCACGAAAGACAGCGGGGCTGATGCCCATTAAATATGGTTGAGGTACCAAGTACTCCCTTTGGCGTGGTGTGGAAGTTTAGAGAGAAGCACAGGTGTCGCCCTCGTCACTTGATCGAGGCTTAGAATTACACGATCAGTCTCCAAAAACTTTCGTATTGCTTCTCAGTGCCACGTTAATGAATAATCATCGTCATTTGTTAAGGTTTTCTTAATGTAATAGTCTCTTTTAAACACTGATTTCAAAGGTTATAAAATTCATAGTTATCGAATGTAAGTATTTAAATTGAAGATGTCTAAATCTTTTTGTTTTTTTAAAACTATTCAACGTGAATTATATTAAAATATTTGATTATCGAAAATTAAATTCAAAGTTCGAATTTAAAATTAAATTCACATCTCTTCAATGTAACTAACTGTTGTGGCTTTAATTGAAAAAATGGTACTGCTCCCATCTATATAAAAGCAATTAAACTTTGTATATAGTCCCCATCCCCGTACATTCCAAAGCTTAACGATCAATGAAAAATATAAATCACAGAAAAAAATAAGAACGAAAGAAGTGTGTGGCTCGTCAGGGGGATATAGCCTTCCCCCTTCCTAAAAATAAATATGAAACACATAAATTGGCGCTGAACATTTCGCGAATTTTATCCAATGCCCACTCCTGACCATTTTAGTGAAATCGAAATCTCTACTAAAATACCAGTTTCCACTAGTTGTGTGTTCACGTGGTTTCTGGGTATCACGTGATTCAGGTGATGTTGGCATTAATCAGCTGCGGATTTCTCGTTTGGACCACCCCTCGTGTGAGAACGTCAGACGATAATCACAACCTTCGAGCCAGGTCGTGGACCAACCGTGAGCGCACTTGAACCAGATGGTTCCGGTTCGTGGGCGTCACCAAGTGTAGAGTTATTATTTTTTTTCCAATCCGTTGATTTTGAGGGACCTCCTTCGAAGCAATTTTTATTCTTTCCCAAGATTTTGTTTATTCATACTTCCCTTTTTTTAGTGTTTTACTATTACTTTTTTGTTTTGATGTTTTGCTCTTTCCCTGTTATAGAAAGAATGAGTTAGAAGAAATATTTGGAGTGATTTTAACAGCATTTTTTACTGCATTGAATTTTAAGAAAAAAGCGTTTCGCATGTTTAAATAGTTGTCAATGTGAAAAAAGGTTATTAAAATCACTTTTGTTGTATTTGTGACTTAAATATATTTCAGTTAAAATCGTTAGCGTAATTTTTGCAATCCAACCAAATACTTTTGTAACCCAAAGATGAAAATGCATTCAAAATTGTAAATTTTATTTTCCTCCCTTTTTTCTTAAAAAATTACCTGCAAACAATTTTGACCATATTTATGAACTCAGATTTAAAAATTAAAACATCTATTGTCTTAAGTCTTATGTTTTAATGTAAGCAAAATGAATGTTACTTTTTTATTGTTAGTCAAGCAAAAATGAAGAAAACTATTTATCTTAAACAAGCAAACACACACACAAACCCAGCAACAATAAGAAAAACTTTTTAAGATGAAAAACAAAAGTTGTGAGAGACCGAGGTTTACACTACAAGCTAAAAAATTTTATGACATTTTTCTTAATTTTCTTGAAACAGTTTTTTTTTAAAAAAATAAGTAGTAATTGAAAAGTAAGTTGAATTAAAAGAATCAACTATTTTAAAAAAAAGTCTAAGCATGATTTAATATACATGATTTCAAATGTTTTGTGATTTCCAATTCGATTATTCTCGAAATCACATGTTTGGAAGAACCGAGTTTTCATAAGCAAAAATATCGAGTTTAAGATTCAACTATCACTGAAAAATGGTAATAAAAGTGGTGATGGATATTTAACTTATTGGAGTTGAAAAACTTCTACATCACAGGTTGTGGAAATATGGATTCCATTTTTTGGAAGTAGTCACAAAATTACATCGGGCCACGATTGCCGAGTAGTACAGTTTGCGAACTTTGAAGTCAGCGAAGAAGTTGAGTTGTGGATTGGAATCCTTAATTCCTTTAAAGTTGTGTCGAGTAAAATTATGGGAGTCCTATACTTTCAGCAAATGGCGTGGAGTGGAAGTTAGGGAGAATGAGAGTTCTGCTCAAGCACTGAAGTCGTCATTTGACATTGGCTCAAGATTGAGAGGACCATGGTTAATATTTTTCTCTGACATCTGGCGTTGCATCGATTCAAACCAAACCAAATCAACTTTAATGAATGCATTCGTCAAAAACCTATAGCTATAATTACTTAAGAATCTTTTGTTATTTAATTGATACAAACTCAAATATAAGTCTAACATAAGTGTTACACACGCACACACAAAAGATAAAATTCAGGCGAAGGAAAGGGGAATTGGTCATTTTTGAAAAAGTAAAGAGAAGCAGAAGAAAAAGTGACTGTATCTGTAAATGAGTTTTTCCTGTTTAATTTCTCGGCATGCACTGCAACAAAACCAAAAGAATTGGGGAAAAATTCTTCGCACAGGTAACTTCCATTGAATAATATATATTTTTTTAATTTTTTTTTATTATTATCATAATTATTATTTTACTGTTATCAAAAAATGATACACAAAACGATATGTTGAATTGAAAATCAGCATCATTTTATTACTTATTTGTTATCATTTTACCAGATCTTAAAACTGTATAAATTATTAACAAGTTAAAAATAAGTCCATTAAGGATATGAGATAATGGTATGAATGCTTTTATTTAATGCTTGTGTGCTCTTAAAATTCCTATTGTCTTAAAATCTTTATCATTTAATAGCTCAGTATGCGTCCAATAAAATTTCCTATACAATTACTTCTTGAAGTTTTCTTTAGTTTAAATTAATTTATATTATCTAATATACAATGAAAATAACTTCCTACCCATATTATTTAGAAGGTTTTGTAAAAGGGTTTTGACGAAAATGAAATATAAAGTATTTCTATGAAGAGTTTTAAATAGTTAATTCAAGCATAATAAAGTGTTATCTTGAAATTTTATCGGCTTATCATTATTTGGCTTATTATTTTATCGGCTAATTACGTATGTTTAAATTTAATTTTAAATAAATCAGATTTAAACGAATAAGAATGATAATACAAAGTTTCGGTGCTCATATACGAATGTTAATAGCAGGGTTTTCTGAAAATATTCACCCAAAAATACCGAGAAAGAATTTAGGCAATAAATATTAAAGGGACTTAAATAAATTTATGCAAAGGTGTATAGAACATACATCGAAAGAACTTTATTTTATTTAAATTAATTTTTTTCTAAGGATATTTTTGTAATATTATAACCATTTCGCATTTTTTTAAAAAAATTTTATCACTTATTTTCAGATCTATATAGAATTTCATTAATGTTTCAATTTATGTATCAGTGGAACACTATATTTAGGTTTTTTTTCTCAGTAACTTTTTTCGAGAAATTTTAAGGGTGAAATTTTTCTATTTAATAAATAAATAGCAATTTAAATAAAAAAAATGGTATTTGTTTAAAGTTTTAAGCTTAGTAAATTGATAGTTATTTCATATATTTTGTCTAATACCTACTCTATTAATATTATTGTTTTAATTAAACAACTAGTTTTAATCAGGTTTAAATACTACTCATATCGAGACAATGTCAGTTGTTTTAAAAGATTTACAGAATGATTTGAAAATTCAGGTTAAACATTCGTGTCCAACACTGTAATCTAAAGCAGTCAGAAGAACCTTATTTTTGTTTTCTATGGAAATTTTTTACAATAGACGTTTGTGATGGCACTTTTCATATTAAATAAATAAATTTTACCTTAAATATAAAATTTATTAAATATTCAAAGTTTCGTAAGCAAAATAAATTGATAGATATTTCATATATTATGCCTAGTACAAACAATATTAATGTTATTATTTTAAATAAACAAATCAATTTGAATAAATTTTAAATGCTTATTATATTGAGGCAAAGCTAGTAAGTTATAAATTATTTACAGAACGTTTTGAAAAATCCAAGTTAAACATTCATGTAAATCACTGAAATCCAAAACATTTATTTAAAATTCATAAATCTTGATATATTGTTATTTTATCGAAAATTAAAATTTTACTTTACAATTGAGTCATAAAAATTTCTGAAAAATATGGCATTTTTGTAATAATTACATTATAAACACCATTTTTATAAGAATAATTTCATATTTAATAAATATAACGAAAAATAAAATTTAAGTTTTATTTACATTCAAGCGCAATATGTCCTTTATATGTTGAGTCCAAATTAACATATTAAGTTGCTTTGGAAAATTAAAACGTATAATATTAAAGAATACAAAGCTGTTGGCATTTCTTTTTTCATATACAAATTATTATACTGTTGGTTGAGATAACTTTTCTTTATGAATTACATCTTTTGTCTTAGAAGGATATAAATTTGCTTAATGCTTCAGGTAACAGTTTAAGAGATTCTTGAACAAAATATATAGGGAAAAAAATCTATATTTAAAAAACATAATTACCAGATATCCCTGACAGACGAATAAAAACATCAAATAGGGAATCACGCATAATGATAACGTTGAACCTCGTAGGCGGATTTTCAACGTTCTAGGTGCTCAAAGCAATTTGCACGTCAGATCTGTAAATAACATTTTATTTATTTATTTTACCATTTCTACGGGAATTTTTTATATACTCCAACAAGAGAGCCAAGAGAGAGAAAAAGATAAAAAAAAAAATCATTGAACAACTAAACCAAAAAAATGTAATTGAGAAGCAAAAGCAATTTGTAGCTCATATCAAGGCATTGGGGTTACATAACATTATCTCTACACCGATAGATCATTTTGTTACTTAATGACTTAATGAAGCTCCTAAGTTAAGTGGGATGGGTTGAGCGGGGCAGGATGCTGGGGGCCGTAAAGAGGGTGGAATAAAAAAATCAATGCTGTAGATCTCTCTGTCCAGCCATATGCGGCCTACCACGAAGCTACAACATTCCTGAGGAAAACAGCTGCACTTTCTTGATAGTGAAACTGTTAAAGTTGGGAAAAAATAGTTTATAAACGTTCACCTTTTTAAAAAATAAGGAATTTGAGTTTTAGTAATTGAAATGCCACATTGATCAATTGGTTAGCCTTAAGCATGTAACTAGGAACTAGTTAATGTCTTTAATTATAACCTTATTAAAAGCAAATATTTCTCTATAATCTACATATATTTATTATCAGGCAATTGTTAACATGCTTTATCTTTTGTTACTAGCATTTTTCATATTGATCAATTGACTACCGGTTAGAACTAGTTAGTCTTCCATTACACTATTGTCGACTTTTATATAATTGTGCAATTTACATAAAGATGTATATTATCATATAATTATAACTTTGTTTTATTATTCGTTTTCAGATATCTATAGGTAATATTTTAGCTCCGCCCTCTACACAAGTTTCATTATTTATATTTTAGTAATTCGTTTATGAATGAATTTGTAAGATGGTATTTAACAACTATATTTATTCGGAATTTAAATGAATAGATACTGCATCTCTTATTGAAAGTATTTTTTAAAATCAAAAACAGTGTTTTTCCCCCCTCTTCGAAATTTTTAGTCTTTATATGAATATAAGTGAATTTCATTCATATAACACGGATTTTTTTTTACCAACGAAGTATTTTTACCATGCATTTAAGTTTGAAGTTTCTTCTGAATGCATTGTTATTTTTTGTATGGTTGATACTACATTTATCTTTGTATTTCAGCGTTATTAATTAAATATATATTGTACGGAACCAACCAGTCTTATTTTGGTAAAAATATTTGTATTGCTTTTTTGATTTAGATACACATTTGATAATCAGATAACACTTTCTAATTATTTACTGAATTAAATAATAATTGGAAATTGGTAAAATATTTTGAAAAATTCAAAAAAAGAAACATTTATAAATTCTTGTTCTCGTTAAAGAATTTTTATGCAATACCTAAAACAATGTTTACACGTGTAACTCAATAAGCCTTCAATAACTATTGCGAAATAAATGTTGGATAGCTCAATCAAATTTTCCAAAAATGTTTACCAAATATCAAACTCCTCATAAAAAATAAAGATAATCTCTTAGCTTGACTGAAATTCAAAATTACGAGTTCCTTCGCCCATAGCTCTCGCATTGCTTCTAAGTGTGATTTTATAAAACTATCCATCAATCTCGCATACAAATAAAAGTAAAAAATTCGGAAATTGATCTCAAAAGTTTGTCGAAATTTCCACGAATTCGAAAATGAAGAGAAATAATAATTGTATCCAATGAATGCAGCCTGAACGCCATAATAATTAAAATGCTTTTAATAGTTGAGCTTAATTGTATTTTATCAAGCAAAACAATTTTTAAGCAAATTAGATAAAATAGGTATGTAGGATAAAAGATGCAAACTACTTGGGATATGAAAAATATTATTAGGTTCTTCGTTTAAAATCCATTCTTTTCACAACGAGAAAAATTCTATTCCTATATTTTAAATTTTAAAAACAGATGTCTTAAGAGAGAATCATTTTTATCTGAAAAACAATTTAGAAGTTTTTCAATATTTTTAAACCTTTCTGAGGTTTTAAGACAATTTATGTTTAATTTAAAGCAGTATCCAACTGCTTTGATAATTATATAATAAAGATATCGAAATCATTTGCGACTATTTTATATTTATAGAAAAAGAATAAAACAATAACTCAAGCGATTTCTTGACTGCCCATTTTGTTTCAGTAAATTAATTAAATTCGATATAAAAAGCTAATTAAAAGGAAGTATCTAGAATGAAAAATTTCCTAACTTCCAATGAAAAATTTATTAATTTGTCTTGAGTCGAAAAAAAGAATATGTTATTTTCATTTAATACACTACAAATTCTAATAGTTATAACAATAGTAATAATAATTTCATAAAGTTTATTATTTTATGCTTGGAATGAGTAAAAAATAAAGTTTATTTATTAGTTTTAATATTTTTATGAAGTTTAAGTTTTGCATATTCCCTAAAAATAAAAATGATTAGAAAACGATAATCATAATTTTTTTTCTATAATATAAAATATATTCGGAACATTTGCGATTTATTTTTGTATCACATGAGCGTATCTTACATATCTCTTAGAATGTGTCATTTATAAATTACTTTTTAGATTAACATGGTAATTTTATAAAAAGAAAAAAAAAAACTTGTCTGTATAACATTCAACTTAGAAGCTAAAAAATTACTTCTAAAACATTACAATAGAAAAATAATGGAAGTCGGTTGATTTGAACATTATGTTCTTTATATACATAAAATTCTTTTACAAATTTGAATATTATTTTGTTTTGAGTTAATTATCTTAAGTAACTTGAAAATATTGTAAAACAAATAAGTATGAATATTTGTGATTAACGAATTCTTAAAAAAATGCAGCAGACTGAAGTAAATTAATATTGAAATTCAAAAATTTGAAAGCAAAATATAACGAATGAAATAAAATAACTTCACGAGGGAATTTATCTACTTTCAAATAAATTTTCAAATAATTTTATAACAATTTCTCTTTTAAATAAATTTTGATGAATGCAAGGAAAAAGTTTTGAGCTAATTGTTATATCTTTATTATTACTTTATTGTTTCATTTCTTATTTTTTCCAACGCCAAAGATAGAGAAGATTAAAAAATAATATATAACAATGATTATTATTAAGTTATCAGTCGTTAAATCAACGCTTTCCTAATTAATCCTGGGAAAGCAAATCATAATTATTCTAAATCAAGACTAACTATAACTAAAATGCTTATAACTATTTAATAACAATTAATAATTTTAATGGAAACAGTTCATGAGCATTAAATTGCGTAAATGACTTAGAAAGTTAAAAAATAAAAATGGCAGCATAAAATTTAAAAGAAATATATTCAAATGTTTTATCCTGATCTTTTGTTGTTATTAGCGATATTGTAGTGTTTTGTATTGAAAAATTTGTATCATATTGATAAAATGAGAATAATATTGGTTTGAAATAAATGAAAACTATAAGATGAAGCTTTGAATAGATTGTTTTAAAAAAGAATGTCTAAAATTTACCTGAATTAACAAAAAATAATCCTAAACTGTAATTTCACAGTTCAAAATGAATTAACTTTTCAAAGCATCACATAATGATGTTGATAGAATTCCAAAACATTTATAAATTTCAAAAAAAGATAATTATTCGGATAAAAAAATTTAATTTTAACTTTACGTATAAAAATTACAGTCTGTAGATCAATAATTTTAAGAATATTTAAATATTTTTTTAAATATTTATGTTTTACTTCATATTTAATTATAAAACACACTTTAATAACACGAATTTACTATCACAAATGTAAATATTATAGAATTCTTCATTTTTTTTTCCAGGTAAACTATAAGTAATATAATAAGAAAAGCATAGTGACGTTAAAAGAAAAATGTATATACCTAAAAATGACGTTAGTATTATATCTAAAAATATTTATGAATAATTTTAGGTATAATTCTATTCTTGAAATAATTCTATAATAATATTAGCTATATTATTAAGATCTGTTCAATCATGCGATATTATACATATGATATTATATGTATCTAATTCTAAAATATTTTTCCAAAAAGGTTGCATAGAAAATTCCAAAAATCACTGATAATTTTTGAAATTTTCGATATTTTCAGAAGAGTAATGATATCATTTTGAAACATTGTATATTCTTGTAACTCCAAAGCATATTAAATCATCTTTATTTTATTGGAATGAGAAATTTATCATATATATCTATTTGAACTTTGTATGCCGCCGTCAGTGAAAAATACCGATAAAGCAATATGAAACAATGAAAAAGTAATGCCTATGATTTATTTCCTAAATATATTCTGAATTTAATATCTGATTACTTAGATTAATAATCTGAATAACGTGGAATTCTAACATACATTTGAATTTTAAAATTCAATAAAATTTAGTTGATTCCATAGAAAATTCCATAGAAGTCATTGTTTCACTATTTCATTCTTTCTTTTTTCTATCTATTAAAAGATGGGACGAATCATTAAACATGTAAAGTACAGGACGTTGAGAATGTTTTTAGTTCAAAGATTAAGACAAAACTAAAAAATGTTACATCTAAATTGCCCGTTTTTATATTTAGAATAAGTAAGTATCTGTAAAAGTTTCATCTTAAAGTTTTTTTACAAGTCGATTTTTTTTTTCATTCATTCGATAAACCAAATATAGATTAATGCGGTTTTTAAAAAGTAGATATACTTGTATAATATTCTTAGTTATTATTTCTGCATTTTAAATCAGATCAATATACTTAAAATTAAATTTTAAGATTTCAAAATTTTTGCATTTGTGTTTCAATTTCACGTAAAATGCAAACCATAATTTTTTTTTAAAAAAAATAAGCTCTTGTGGAAAATAATCAAAGACGATAACATATTTTTACAAATTTTCTGTTTGCTGAATCGGAAAAATAAATGTTTAATTTAAGAAGATTTCATTTAAAAGTTCCTTTATTTACAGTTTTCAATAATTTTAAATATTTCACGCCTTTAATTTCTTTTACAAATATGAGAGGATATAGACAAAATGACGATTATTTTCAGACAGATACAAATATAAATTTCAACTATTTGTTTCTGTTTTGTTGCTTTTCTGTTTCAGTTTGATTAATTAGTTGAGAATTAAAATGTGGAATCAGATTTTGACTCCATTTCTACAATATAATTGATTTTATATGAAAAATAGAAAATTGCAATGAATTTGATATTAACTCAGACTGAAATCATAGCTTTTCTTCAGGAAATTTTTTTAAAAAAAACACCAGTGATTCGAATTTTGAAAGTTTCAAAAGCACTGATAAATTTTATTTAACAGTTCTTAAAAAATATGTATATGAGCAACAATAATAAAAGTGTAAAAATGGAAATAAATAAATCATATGATTATAAAAGTAAAATTTAATAAGGGTAGTGAATGCGATGAATTAAATCAAAGAACCACAATCAAGTTTCTGACACTCTCATTCAATAATTATATTTTTTCTTCTGGTATTCACGTAATTTAAAATGTTAGAATTTTTTAATAGACTCATAATTTGTTCAAATGTATCGATAAAATTACCAAGCATTTTATTTCAAAGTCAGTTTTTTTTCTATGAAAAAAAAAGGGAATTTACAGCATTTTTAAATACTTTTCACTAAGAAAGAAATAAAAATGAAAACAGTGTACTTAAGGTTAACCTAACTTTTAAATGTTAAACTTATATGAAGCTTATTGTAATCTTTTTAGCTAGAATAAGAATTAAAAATGCCACGACTTTTTTTTCAAATGAATTTTTGAAATCGAATACCTTTTTCAGATAAAAATTTAAAAATTAAATCATATAACATATATTTTCCTTTCACTGAGATAATGTATCTACATCAGAAGCAATACACTAATATTCAAAAACTTGAATTTATCCTATTTCAGAATTACAAAGAGAATATAGAAATCTGATTAGTTAATTTTAGTTGTTTAAGACTATCAAAAATTCGATAAAACTGCAAGCGTACGTTTCAAATTTTTTGCTTTAAATGCCTTAACCATAACAATCATAACCTAATTAGTTCTTAAAATTGAAAAGTAATTTTGATTGTTTAAAAGTTTGTTTGAGAATAATTATCTTTAAAAAAACGTGATAGCAATTTTTTTTTCAAATAACGTACCAAATAAAAGTAATTTGTAATTAGTCAAAAGTTATGCATAAATAAACCTTATGAAATTATACAATATTTTCCATTTGTGAAAGATGTTAGAGACTACATATATATTAAAATGTCATATTAAAACAAATAAAACTGTTATATATGTGACAAATAAATCGGATGTTTTACTTATAATTATAATTGAACTAAATTATATCATATACTATTACACGTGTTTGTAATAAGAAATGTTCAAAAGTTCCATGAGAGATAAAAAGAAAATGAAAACACAGTTATAATCAAGCAGTATTTAAATTATTTAAAATGATTTATTTAGTATTAATTTCTTTAAGTGCGAAAAAATTTTAATGGGATCGCTGATTAACAATATGAAAGAGATTCTCCGGAATAATTTTTAAGATTTTTTTCAGTTTATCTTAATTAATGTACTAACTATTGTTTTGGTGGAATTTCTATTCTATGAATAAGATTAAATAATTTTTGTTATGCATAAAAGCGCATGACTTTTTTTTTTTTTAATTTTAATTTGCTTATGTTTCAGGAAACAAAATCTCACGAGCATTGAAAACTTTCAAATTAAAGTTGAAATAAATTATTTTTTGATAATAATTGTTTTAAAAATAAATTACTTAAATTATAGAAAAAGAAAATAATAGCAATAATTTGACATTGCATAAAATCAGCTAAAAATTTTGGAATTGTATTAATCACCTTAATTAAGGCTTTTCTTTTAAAGTTGTTAAAATTAAATGACCAGAAAAACATTTTTCTAAAAAGAATTATTGGAATTTTTTTTAGGATTGATAGTAATGGCAGTAATTATGGAAATGATGAACTATTTTTTTTCAAAAAGTAGATAATTATATTAAACTCATAGAAGAATTTATTGCATTGTTGACGAATAATAATTTTTTTTATTAAAATATGGCTAAGTTAACGACCTATAGAACTTGAGATATCTAAAAGTTTAATTTAAACCTGAGTTTCATGTTTTTATTATTTAAAGAATTTATTTAATGAATTTAATAGTAGAAGATAACTAGAAATAAGAAAGGTAAATCAAATTAAAGTTAATAAATTGAAAATATTTTTTAAATATGCATTTTGGAATATCTTTTCGAAACAAGAATAAAGTTTGTTCCGTGTAAAATTGAATATAATTATGAAAAATTGAATAAATTCGAGACAACTGATCCAATGTAAGTTATGTATGGTTGTTTTTTTAAAGTGGTTGTTAAATAGTTGATTTTTAATGCTATTTAAAGAAAGAAAATATTAAGGATAGTAATTGAGAAAGCTTTATTCTTCTAGCTTTATGTTACTTTGTTGAAGAATTTATTTGTTTTACTAATAAGAAAAATATTTATAAGTTTCACCTACCTAAAAGAAATAACTGAAAGTGTGACAATAATTTAAGATCCAAAAACAAAAAGAGAGTCCAAAGATTTAAACACTCAATCAATTTTCGCGATATATTTTTGAGATTTTATAAATAGCCAAAATTATGAAGTTAATTCATCATAAAGGCACCTAAAATCTTATATATATAAAACTATTGATAAAAAATTAAAATATATTAATAAATAATTTTATAAATTAGAATTTCAAGAAGTTATCAATAAACTTAACATATGTCATAGATTTTAGAATTCCTATTTTATATTTTTTAAATTGTGAAATCAAAAAATGCCTAAAAACCTTTTAATTCGTCATTTTTGTAATTTTTTTGTAAAGCATGAAAGAAAAAATTGTGTGTGTGTTTGTGAAAAATAAAATTTTATATATAAAGCAGACGAGGTTTAAATTACAATATTACGTAAATCAACTTCCTGTAAAGTGATCTCTTGCACAGCTCTACATACTTCTTGAATTTCTATGCTAATCATTTTTTGAGTAATAAAAATAAAATTACAATCACACACACATTATATTTTTATAACACCATTATTTCAATATTCCATTCTTTCTTTTCAAAATTTAAACTTTTGATTCAAATTTTGAGAAAACTTTATCTGTAATTAATTGTTACAACTGTTTTAGGTTTCTTGATTATGTATTACTTTATTTTTATGCAGTTGACTTAAAGATATTCTTAAGAATTCTCATCTTTCATGATTAGCTCAAAAATAAATGAAATAGTATTGATTTTCAAAAACGACATTTTTTTTTAATATTCATCACTGAAATATATATGAAAACTATATCACCCTCTTATAATACTTTATTACAAAAAAGCATTAAATCACTTTTACTTTTAATATCGGTCTTAAAAAATCAGTAAATTAAATTTATTTTTTGGGCGAGGAAATATAGAGTTTAAAATTGAGGAATGTAGTTTTTCTCAAAATTAAAATTGCAAAATAATGTATAAACTTTAAGAATTTTCGAAAAAGTGTTCAATCGAAGAATTTTTCTAAAAAAAATAGTTCAATTGGAGAATATTTTATAAAAGAGCTCAATTGAAGAATTTTTTACAAAAGAGTTCAATTGAAGAATATTTGAAAATTTTTAATTAAATTCAAGAATTTTTAAAAGAAATTTATTCTTCTTCCTTAACAGAGTTTAATATCTTCCTTATCATTTGTTTAAGGCCTCCTTAATAGCTTTTGTCTTTCATCCATTCATATCTTCTCACAAAACCAGCAAACCCATGCCATTTCACTACAGACCATTAGAGAAAATACGATTTTCTTCGGTGCTTCATTGCCGTATAAATACACATAAATGCTTAAATGCTTTCTTAATGACGTTATAAAAAATGCTTATCTCCAGCGACATAAAAAAGGTATTGATGTGTGAACTCCTGGTTGCGTCATTCAGGAGATCTTTTTCTTCGAGAAATCTGATCTGACATCGTCATTATTAGGACGATGGACCACCAACATGAGCCACTAAAAAATCTGGTATTCGACTCGAGATGCAAGATTATTTCTATGTATCCAATCGTAAAAGTAATTGCTGGCGATTTTTTTTTTCTTACCACCACCAAGCCATATTCTCATCAAGGACGATGTTATAATTACGAGTGTCGTTCTTTTCCTTCAATTACTTTTTTAAGACTGTCTCTCCCTTCTCAAGCCTTTTATAAAGAAGAATTTTTTTTACCTCTCGTTTCGTTGTAGTTTATATTGACAAATAGATACTGGGAGAGGTGTGGCCATTTTAGCACCACTGGTAATGAGAGGTTGGGGTTTCTCGTTCCTAGAAATAGAATGGTTTGGCTTCGTTGTGATGATATTCACAACTTGGAAGGGCGGATCCAGTCGCTGATATTGGTTAGAAGCTTCACCTGCAGTGATAAAGTTTCAAGGATTATGAAGCAGGGGAAAGATGCTTGAAGTTTTTTTTTTTTTTAATACTCTGAGTATTTTGGGTGGGCAGTTTCATAGGTAAAATGGTTCCTTTTGGGGGACTGTATAACTGTTTACAAAGATATCTTATTCAGTAAACAGATTAAATAGTTTGTCTTTTACGCATACAAACACGTGTGTATCATGTATACATGAGAAAGTGACAAAAGAATGAACTTGAATACAAATAGTTATATCGAGCAGATAAATCTTTTATCCTTCAAAATCGGATATGACCTCGAAATGTACAATTTACAATCAAAGTAGGTAAAGTAAGTTGACTTTCACATAGTTTAAATCAAAATCTAGATACCTAACAATAAATGTTTCATTTTTAAAGAAACTTTTTAATGAAATAATTTTGAATATATATACGAGAATATATGAAAATAATTTGGTGCAGCATATGGAACAAATGAGTGACTACTTTTCTTTTATAATCATGCTTCTCATACTAGCTAAATTTAAATTATTTATGTATTTTCTTTTCACTTATCATTTATATTATCACCCTTGTTCACAACGAAATCGGAGAGGAATGTTTGTAGAATGAACATTTTTTAACTATACGGTATATATATATATATATATATATATATATATATAAATATAAAATGAGGTATAGTTACCCCAAATGTGTTTAATACTTAATAAAGCAGAATTTCTAAAACTTATAAAATACTTAAATAAAAATGTTTACGTTATTTTCATTTTGTCACATGCCAACATTTTTTCCCTGTTAGATACTCGAAAAAGTAGAATTATTCAAAATGAGTATTAATTAGCGAAAAGTAAGCGTACTTTCGAGTCCCAGACTCTACAGAAGTAATAAAAATCAGGAAAAAAAGCCTTCTTCGAATTCCTGATACATTTTTATTTTTTCCAAGCAAAAGCAAACTACATTAATTATCATAATCATAATGTATTATAATGTCAATTTGTTGAACCTAACACCATATATCCTTTATTTTATGCCCACACATTTTAGTTGCCACTATTTTCTCAAAACATGAATGTTAGTACATGTTAAAAAATCGAAAAAAAATCTAACTTGTGGCCTTAAAAGCATGATGATCATGTCTTGCCGAGTTCTATAAAATAAAGGAAAGGTTTAGAGCATTGAATTTTAGTCTTCATAAAATAAAGCACATTAAATGGACGAATTTAACCAAATAACTACTTGATAAGACATTCTTAATGTAATGAATGCATGGATTCAAAATGCTTTCACATTAACTGTTTTAAGAGTTCTATTAATATTATCGTATGTTCTATTAATAGTTTTAAAGTAATAATAAAGTACTTAATAAGTCATGAGTAAATCATAATCGTTAAGCCCATCTGAAAATTTTATTTTAATAAATTATAAATTTTGGATATATCTAAATTATGCATCAAAATTATTTTTATAAATATTTTCAATCTGCAATGCATTTTTACGAGTATCTTTTATTTTTCTATTTTCAAATATTTAGCAATCTAATGGCGTCTATTTTACAAATTATTTTAAGGTGCTTTTCTTAAACTTTGTTTTAAAAATGATAACATTACAAATTTCATAGTACAATATGTAATTATACAGAAATTCTAAAACTCTTAGTTGCAAAAATATTAAAAATTAAGATTAAAATTATTCGTATCTCGAGTTACGTCTCATTTTACTTGCATGATGTAGATTAGAGTTTTTAAAAATTATGCAACAGAAGTTTTTCATGATGCTATTTTTATGTTAATAGTTTTCAGCAATTGTGATGACATTACGTCACATAATTGTGTTTAAATAGCACGAATGATTTAAAAACGACGACTTTTTTTGATTTTCATAAGCACATTTGTATAATGCATTTTTTTTGTTTTGTTTTAAGGTTACTTTTAAGCAAATCATGATTATTTGAAAACTATAGCTGGCAATAAAAGATTAATATTATTTCCTTTTTTTACTTTACTTTTGAAAATATAAGGTATATCTTCAAAATCTGGGTCACATTAGATTATTTTATGCTGTACTAACTAAAATATCAGGCGTGGCGTTAAAAGTTTTTTCTTTGTCAAACTTTTTTCTGTGATTAAAATATAAATATTAGATGTTAATAAAAATATCTAGTTGTCAATAAGTTTGTTTAAATTTAACAAAAAAAGATAACTATTTTTCTGACTAAAAACATTTGTTATTATTTATACCATATCCTGGTATACTTAATAAAGATCTGTCTATCCTTAACTCACTTGACAAGACAAAAATTCCCTCTCTTTGTCTGCTTATTATCATTCAAAAATACTTTGATGTTACATCTTTAAATTCTTGGTATAAAACTTCGTTGCTGAAACTTTGTCCTCATTTTGCTAACTAACTTATTTCTGTAAAGTCTGTTTTTGAATTTTATTTATTCTGAAGTAGAGATAGCTCCTAACCTTTATTGGCTGAGCTTGTTTTACTTTGAAAGAATTAGTCAAACTGAATATCAAACTTACTCAATAGTGAAAAAAAAAAATCAAAATTAGGTTAAAAGGTGGGTAAAGGAAGAGCTGAACATGTTCTATGTTAAGCTTTCCTTTGATGTACCTTCATGCAAATATTTCCTATGAGATTGAAAATAATAATTAAGAAATAATAATAATAAAAAAAAAAAACTACGTGATGCAAATATCAAAATCTTTTGACTTTCAAACATGCTAAGAAAAAAGTCAAATAAGGAATTGTCTCAAGAATTCAAGACAAAAATAGCAACTTCACAATAGTCTTTAAATTTTAAATAATTTCACTGTTTTTTTAGTAATTTATTGTAATCTTGTTTTCTTATAATTTAATATTTCAATTAAAAATTTCAATCGATAAAAAAAAATATTAATTATCTACGCAGATTTCATTTTAATTCAATAAAAACTTAAAAACAATTCTTTTATTATATATTTTGGAAAATCAAGGGGACACAATACCCTAAAAACTAACAAAATATCAAGAAAAAAAACTTTATTGCAAAATTTAATCGTGTGACTTTTCTAAATTTATGTACAAAGTTCCACATCTTTAGCTACATTATTTAATTTTTTTAACAGTGTGCTAAGTTATTTTATTGATCTTCAAAACCTTAACTATTTTTTAAACTTTCCTTTTCACAGTGGTCATGCATTTAAAATGCTAAGGCCTTTTTTGCTATCAATAGAACGTTTTGAAATTCCTCCCGGTTATTTTATAAAATATTTTTCCTAATTCTGTGCTTGGAATAATGACTAAGAGAAATATTTATTTTTTTAATTCTACAAAATTAGATATAGCTGTTTTTTAATGATTTTCGAGATGCTAACAAAAAAAAATTGTAAAATTATAATATAAATAATACTAGTACAACTAAACTCATGCTCAGTGTTGAGAAAAACACTTCTAATAAACTGCACAAAAAATTGCTTATGATAATAAAAATCATTAAGTAGAAGAAATTTTAAGATACTGAAGCATTTTGATTTTTTTAAAATTTTTGTGCAATTATTTGTGTGAAATGATGTATTTCCCCCTGAAACATGTATTTTATGTCTGATCGAACATGGTGAATAAAAACTTTTTCTTATAAATATCGAATTTAAAAACGTTGCTGGCAGGGTGCTGTATCCCCTTAAGTTCATTACTACTAAAAACACGCATGAGCACTGAACTATGTAACCCTATGAACACCGACTTTTAAGGAAAAAAAGTAGCACCCAAATAAATAAACTGCAGTGGAACCCCACTCCCCACAAAATCTCTTTATCCCTGCACGAGGGTATACACCTGAATCAATTCAAGGTACTCAACGCGGACCCCTTTGTCAACATTACTCATCTCAAACCAACCAATATCTACCATGACTCGCCCACTTACCTAAATGTGCAAATTCCCAGATACCACCGACCACCCTTCAACCATGCACCTAGGTAATAAAAAAGGGGGTGGAACATTCACAGGAAGAAGTGCCATTAGCCAATCCAGAGATGTATATCCTTCCACTTTGACTGTTTTCCATAATAAAAGCAAACGAACATTTGCCATCACCTGGGCTTAAAGTACACCAAAGTAGCTCCCAAGAGATGATTATCATCGCCAATATGTATGTTAATTAATATTTTCGAGTACCGCAGAAACTAAAGGAGATGGTTTCCGGTACTAGAAGGAGGGGAGAATTCCCATAGATTGTGCGGTTAAAGCTGTTGTTATTGTTGATAGAAGAGTTTTTTTTTTCTTTCGCTTTCTCTTATCTGTAGGTAGAGTCTTGGGAGAGTAATTGGTCATGACGACTAGGATCAGATCGGGTTTGCCATTTGTCATTTTTTCCGAAACGTTTCTGATGCATTTCTCATTGTTTGAGTTTTTTTTTCTTGGAAAGTAGATTTGTATCAGTGTTTTCTAGATGGTGGGAAGAGGAGTGGTTTCGTGTCGCTTTGGCTGAGTGAGATTATCTGGCGCTGGCTGTTGGCCAAACGTTAAAATCAAAGGAATTGATTGTCATGGATGAGTAATACTTAGTGTCAAATGCTTAAAATTTTTGTAGATTTTAATATTTAAATGTAACTGATAATTTAAACGAAATCTGAAGGGGGGGGGTTGTGGAAAGAAGAAAAGAAAAGAAATTGTAAACAAAAGTATGGAAAGCATATATGATTTGAATTATGTATTATACCTTCTCTAACTCTAGAGTATTTCCAGAAGACCAAGCATTCCAAAAAAATTCTTGCTTTACGTGATTAATTATCATAAATATTACTTATTTACATTTATTTTTAAACTTGAGACTGTAAAAAATAACTTACAAATTATTATTCAAATTTCATATTCGAAAACTCAATTACTTTTTAAAATAATAAAAAAATGTTTAAAGTAATGCAAATGCAATTTTCATAAAATTTAATTTCATTAAATGTTTTTTTATTAAACTTTTAATTAAAATGTAAAAGTTTATATATATATATAAAGTTTTCAAGCATTTTAAAGAAAAGTTTAATAAAAAAACATTTAATGAAATTAAATTTTATGAAAATTGCATTTGCATTACTTTAAACATTTTATGGAATTACATTATTATTCATGAATATACAACTATTACAAATCTTATTACAAGTATGAATTATTACAAGTATTTATCGTAAGATTTGTTCCTTAACAAATTTGCTGTAGATTTGAATTGGAAATACACAATAAAGGTTGTACATTTCAGATTTACCGACTTCTGATCAGCTAAGAATCATAACTAACAAACATTTTTACGAAATTATTTAAATGTACCGTTACAATTTTTTTAAGATAAAAGTCAAACCAAAAAAATTTTGAAAGTCAAGTTATTGGTTATTAAAATCTTAAATATTTATAACTAATGATATTTTAGGCATATTAAATTTTAAATACACTTCAATAATAAGTAAATAAGTTTTATTAACGAAATTATTTCAATAAATAATTTTTGTGTAAAATTATTGCCATTTCAGCTGGCATCAGTCAATTTTAAAATAATCAAATGCGATCACTTTCTTTATAAAAATAATAAGCAATGTTATAAATATTTCATGTATAAAAATGTATATCATTTTAATTTTAAAGAGTATTTCTCAAGAATAATATTTATTATTATCAATAAAAGATGAAAAATGGCAGAGAAAAATATTTATTTTTTACTGAATGTAGAAAAAATCTTAACTAAAAAAGATTTCTGCATCTATATAGAGGGAAATAAAAAAAATTCTTCTTTTGAGATAGTTTAAAGGTGACAGGACAGACGGAGAAAATAAAATACTGAATTTATGACCCTTTTTTGGGACATATATGTTTCAAAATTATATATATATATATATATATATACACACACAAAATTTGATACTTAAGTGTAGCTAAGCACAAATACTGTAATCAAATATAAGTTAGTAAGTAATTGTAATTATTAAGAAAATAAGACAATGTTTAAGAAATCATTACAGTACCATTGAGCAAAAAGATATATACCAAATCATGTAAAAATAAACTAATAAAACAATGTGAACAAAGAAAAAATGAATTAAAATAAATATTCTTATTTTACCGTAAAAGGAAAACATTATATTCTACAGGGAATTCCAAAAAAAAAGTAAATTAAAGGGAAAAATAAATTTGCATCTACTAAAATAAGCAAAAAAGTTATAATTATTGAAAAACGGTTAAAAAACAAAAAATGGAAGAAAACAAATAATGGAGTTTAATGTACTAAATGTTGTAACAGGACCTAGACTGTTAGGCTAGGTTAGAATTATTCTCCAAACCACACACACACACACACACACACACATATATATATATATGATTTATAAGCGGAAGAAAAATTTTTACTGTAAAAAGTAAACATTCTAATCTATTTTTTTACAGTTTGAAGAAAAAAAATAAATAAAAAGGAAGCAATTAAATTTTATCGCATGCCTAGAAATACAATACAATTAAAAGACAAATTTACCCGCAAAAATTACTTAACCTATAAAGGATGGCCATAATATAAAAACTATACTCTCAAAAAAGTACAAGTCAAAGCTTGAAAAATCAACGAAAATTAGAAAGAAAGATTTCATAAAGGAAATGAAATACAAATTTTTTTTTAAATACTGTGTGTGAATTCGGCTTTATATATATTATTATTTTAAGTACTTTATTTTATTTTATCATATGCTATTTCATATAAATATAATATAAAAAAGTACTGATATTGTAATGATAGTATAGAATATATTCAAACCACTATTATACGCTAATTTCATAATTTTTTTTTGTTTCTGTTACATAAAAGATAATTAGCTCTTTACACTTGGGGTGTCAGATCTGTCGGAAAAACATTGTTCATTTTATTTTTTATTTTCGCAACCGTAGTGCACGTAGCATAAGCACAATTTGAGACGCATGATCTTGATTATTTATAATAAATAGATGTTCTTTTGTAATTTAAATGCTCTGTTCTGAGTTTTGTGCCCTTAACTCAAAGTTAATTACATCAAATGTTAAAGAGTAAATCGGTATGTTGTTAGATACGAGGCGAACACTAATGACGTGATTATTGCAGTATTATGACATACCAAAACATTTGATGTATTTCAGGATATGTCTTAACAATAAATATTCAAATACATTTCTTTTGTACATGTTATTATTATTTTTTTTAAATTTTATTACAATCCATTTCTGAGAAAAATAATTTGGTATTGAGATAAATCCGTTTATAAAAGCGTGCCGATTTTGTATTATCATACCAATTCTAACCAGCAACCCTATAATTTTCATGGTTCTATCTTATCTTATTGTTAAATCAGAAAAGTATTCGCTTTTCTCTTTTCAATTTACGTTTTACGAATCTATTAACTGAGATCAAACAGTTATAACATGCAAGACATTTGTTGCACGACAAAAGGAATGACAGTTTCTTTTTTATCTGATTAAAATTTTATATTTCTTCTCAGTATTATTTGTTCGATTTCTTTTGTAAAACGCGTATCAAGATATATATGTTTGATTAATATCATTTTCAGTATTTTTTTTTTTGTGTGTTTTCTCGTTTTATTTGATACGGAATCAAATAATATAGAATATCAATATAATATAATAAAATGATGCTGAGTGTTGATTTTAAACGAAATATAGTACATTTACACTATTATTCGGATGATTTCTCAACTTCTATAGTTTCGGTCTTGTAAATGATGATTAGTTCCAATAGCAAATATCCCAAAAGTACATTTTATTGTTATATTTAATGCTTTCTTTTCTTCAGAATGTTTCCTGGATGTTTTTTGTAATACTTTACATAAAATAATCTGTCCTTGCAAAGATCACGTCTCGAACTGCATGTGATTGCTTTGGAGACACACCATTTACTTTTTACTATTTGATGAAATTAACTTTGGGTTTCGGGGTGAATAAGTATACAAAACTCAAAACATTACTTTAATTTGTACAGAATTATTTTTATTAATAAACAAGTTCTTACGCTTGAAATTGAACATATACCATGTGCTTTGTCAATAACCTATAGCAGAAAAATGTGTTTGAGAACTCTGGCAGGACCGTTGTAGAGATAGCTAGCATTGAGTCAAATTAATCAAATGATATTCTATTAACATACTTCGGATTTATTATTTCAAAACTTCATCGATTGTATTCAAAATTATTACCTGTAACTTGTTTTAACAAATTAATTGAATTTATACTCTTATAAGAGCAATTAATTTAAAAAGGAAACATTGTGCCATGAACGTCATTCAGTGGTAATAATATCAACAATAATAATGGACAGTTGTTGGAGAATTAGATTAGTAGAGAAAATACTAAATAAATGAGCACTGTTCGTTGATTATGAGAATTAAATGAATGATCCCTACTTTTCGAAGTTTCGTGCATGTGAACAAAAACAGAAGCTGATACCAAAGCAAATGCAATTCCCAAAATATTACAATAAATATTTAAGCTCGATTTTAGGGAAATTAATAAAGAATTGGGAAATTCCCAATTAATTTAAAAGGGAAATGTACCGTGATTGTCATACAGTGATAACAATATTAAAAAAATATATTATAAACATTTGTTGAAGTATTAAAATAATAGAGAAAATACTAAATCAACGAAGATTGTTCACTGATTATGTGAACTAAACATATAATCTTTATTTTTCGAAGTTGTGTGCATGTGATCAAAAACAGAAGTTGATACCAGAGAAACTGCTAACTTCCAAAATATTTCAATTATAGCAATTTTTAGAGAAATTAATAAAGAATTGAAAACTTTTTTTCAATTATTTTAAGAGGGAAACATTGTGCCACGAATGTCATATAGTGGTAACAATATTAGCAATAAGTAATGAGCAGTTGTTTAAATATTAGATTAATAGAGATAATACTACATCAACGACCACTGTGTTCACTGATTATGTGAACTAAATGTATACTTTTCGATGTTGTGTGCCCGTGAACAGAAATGGAATCTGATACCATAGCAACTTCAACTTCTAGAATATCTCAATAAGGATTTATAAGGAATTGGGAAAGAAGAATAATTCCTTATTAAAAAATTAATAAGGAATCGGGAAATTCTCAATTATTTTAAAAGGGAAACTTTGAGTCATGAATATCATATTGTGGTAACGATATGAGCAATGAATAATGAGCAGTTGTTGAAGTATTAGTTTAATAGAGAAATACTAATTCAACGACCATTGTTCAATGATTATGTGAACTAAATGTATAATCTTTACTTTTCGATACTGTGTGCATGTGACCAGAAACAGAAGCTGATACCAGAGTCATTGCAACTCCCAAAATATTTCAATAATGATTTATGCACGTTTTACTCCATATTTATGTCTTCCACAATATACAAAGCAATACTTATCTAGTGGGATAGTGGGTAATTAGTCGGATATTACCCAAACCGCTAGAAATAGGACTTTGTGTTCCAAGCCAATCATTACGGAAACCCCGTATTGACTCAGAATTTGTTCGCAGACCTCGAAATCGGACCACCCAAGAAAAAGCACTTATTGGCAGTAATCACTCTTCCGTTGTGAAAAGTAGCTCCAATTACAAATCTTAATTAGGACCTTCTGTATTATTTTCATGTATAAGCTCTGTGCTTGGTTTTCACTATTTGAGATCAACATATTTCGTGATATGAATGAAACTTTTGAATGGTATGTTAACAACTGAAATTTATGATTAATGTAACATGTACTTGTTTCGGAAGGAGTTGATTCATCGGAGATATAGGAGATCGATAGTCACCTATCAGATTTTGATCTCATAACTCTGAAAAAACCGAGACAGACGGATTTCGCTGATTTTCACACATTAGTCATTCGTCACTTTTTTATAATCGTTTTTCTCATTCTTGTAAAACTTCTTTTTTTGAATATTATCTTCTTACACTAAATTTAAAATTTCTGTTGGATTCTTGAATTACTTAATCTAAATTAATCTTACTTAAATTAGTGCAACAAATTAAAAAATTACGTTAAAAATGTTGATATATCTCAACTGCTTTATAGTGAAGTTAAATTTAAAACAGTTATTTATTTTAACGAGTGTAAGAGATTAGAGAACCGTCATTTATTAATCAATACGCATTAGAAGATTTTATTATATATATATGCATAAAAATACATAAACTTATGTTTTAATTTTTGGAATTCTTTTTGATTTATATCGAATATTGGTTTCAACATAATTCATATAAGCAAGGATAAGTATAAACTCTGAGAAATTACTAACAGTTTGATTGCTGATCTCTAACTGTAACTCTTAAGAAGTATTTAAAAAAAATGAGATCTTATTACTTTCCCTGCTTAGAATTAATAAAATAA
>BMAW01086093.1:364955-394693 GCA_019974015.1 Nephila pilipes
AAAAAATGAGATCTTATTACTTTCCCTGCTTAGAATTAATAAAATAAAATTTTGTTAACTAGAGAATCAATGAAAATTTAAGTACAAGACTGCTTTAGTAAACATATTCCAGTATAATCAAGCAAATGTATTTATTTTCTAGTAAAATATTCGCAAGTTTTATTACTTATCTTATCTTGAAACAATTTTCAGATGCATTTCTTATTTCAGTAATTATTACTAAGTTATTTATTTTAACCTCTTTAACTAATATAAACATTGTTATTAGCCTTGTCAAATGCAGAATTGGTTGAAGACCACAATATCCAGTTTATTTAGAAAATAATTGATTAAAGACTGGAATACTTATGAAAACCCAATAGTTCTTTTCACATGGTAGAAAAATAATTTCACTAATTTCTTAAAAATAGTTTTTAGCAAAACTGCTTCGTTTAATAAATATTTTTGCTCTTAAAACCCGATTCCGTTTCACATTACGTTTATTTTTGTTTACATTTTTAGCTTAATTTTTTTTTTAAATTGCAACTTTCTAAAAATTGTTTTTTAATGAATCTAATTGCACTCAAATACATATTGAAAGAAATTAAAACTATACAAATATTAGGTATAATAGGAGTAAAAAACCTTTTTAGAATTAACAAGGATTACAGATGTTTTTCCTAATTTTTTTATGGCTGATTTGTAGTTTTTATACAAATATTAGCAATACTTATAGTATTAAAAAAATAAAAACACATCACTATTTACTAAATTGCAAAAAATAAATCCTTTTTAAGTCAAGTATTGGTCATGAAGAAAAATCTATTCTATTTTATATTACGTATTTACTTTTTTTTTGTTTAAAAGTGATTTTTAATTATAACTAACTAAAATTTTCTTTTCAATGAATATAATTGTATTTAAATACAAACATGTATTGAAAGAAATTAGAATTTTAAGAATATTGGGTGTAATAGGTGTAAAATTTTTTTTTCTCTTAAGTTAACAAAGATTGCAGATGTTTTTCCTAATCTTTTTATGTTTGATTTACATTTTTTATACATATGTAAGCATTATTTATAGAATAAAGGATATAAAAACGCGTAATCTTTTCCTAATTTGCAAAAGAAAATCAATTTTACGTCACGAGTTAGTCATAACGAAGAAGCTGCTTACTTCACTGCCACAGATTAATTTTTTTTCACTAAACTTACGTATCTCAGAAACAATAATTAAACGTTACGTCATAACAATGCACGATTTCTTGTTTTAGGAACCTACATAGCCTACTTCTTGAGCTTACACTACCATATTTTGACACTCCTTCCGGCATTCCTCGAATATACTCCATTTCATTATGGAAATCAGGACCATGTTATATCGAACAGAACAACTCGACGTCTAATGAAAAAAAGATCTGCATGCACCATTTCTAGAATCGAGAAATGTATGATTCGTCATTATTGAGGTTTTACATAGTCTTAATTTAGAGCGTAAGACCGCGCCTAACTCTGTTACGTCCGGATTCGACATCGTTAAAAGTGTTCTAAGGGCTCGAACATGATTCGGCAAGAACAAGAAATTATGAACTTTCGGGTTAATGAAGTACGCAAGTGTTCCAAAATTGGAGATGGCAATTTTTCTTTGAAGGAATTTTCTGAGGGCTTACATATAAAAAAATAGTTTGTAGTGTATAAAAAGTTAATTCTGTCTTTTCAACATGAGTAATTTATGGACTAGAGGACTGTTAATGTAGGTTGGAAAAAATTGTGCGCATTGTATAGTTAGTTTGGTTGAAATGATTAATGTCAGATTTTTTTAGTTTGAAGCAGCTATTCTTTAAATGACTTGGGCATTAATTTTATAAAATTATGAGAAAATCAGATAAAAAAAGAACTGTAGTTTTTACAAAATGTATTAATCAGATGTTACTAATTTTCGTATTTGCATAAAATAGAACCTGTTTACAGAAAATCAATGAAATGAATATTTTGTGATAGATAAAGAATGAATTTAGTTTTTAACGAAACTAATTTAAGGAATAGATGTCTGTTAATATATATTGACAGTAAAATTGTTCAAATTGTATAGTTAGTTTGTTTTGAGCTGATGAATGTCATATTTAATCTGAAATAACTATTTTCTGAATGCATATATATTAGTTTCGTATAGTTATAGAAAAATCAGTTAACGAAATGAACTGTTATTTATAGAATATAGTACATTAATGGCTCTGTTTTCAATTTTCTTGTTTATAGAAAATAGAGCTTTCCTATCTAGAAAATCAACAAAAATTTAATTCCAAATCTATTTTAGTAAGCTTATTCTAGTAAAATTAATAGAATGTTTAATTAGTTTCTAGTGTAAAATTTCTAGTAAGACATTCGAAAGTCTTATTAAATGTTTGATCTTGAAACAATTCTGTGATGTGTTTTCTGCAAATCTTTAGTAATTATTACAAAATTAATTATTCCCATATTGTGATATTTTTGGAATATTTATTCATTTTTATTCAATTACGCTGTATTTTTCAAATCTAATCAATCCATTAAAAAAATGTTGATTTCATATATAAAATGCAAATTAAATTTTTTCCAGCTTTCTATTTTAAAGTGAATACATATTCATCTAAATATCCAGTCTTTAAATATGCATCTAGTTTTTTTAATGAAAAAGATCAATGTTTTGTTTATTTGCTTTTTCAAAATTAGAAGCAAACTGATCGATTTTAGTAGATGTGTTAATATTTTGCTATTAAATTTTATCAAACATATAACAATGTTCAAAATATTGAAATACATTAGGAGTTGAAATGGAAACATATATATATATGTATGTGTGTGTATTAATTATCATTATAATACATAACTAGGGCTGAATATGTATTCAGGAAATTTTTTTATTTACATTTTTATTAAATATTTAACTAAATAATTTTTCATTGCACTTTCAATACTATAACTTACCAGAATAAAAATTCAAATTTTATTATCATAAAAAAGAATTATAAATATTATTCTTAATCAAGTAAATCATTAAAAGACTCTGAAATAAAAAAAAAGAATTTCTAGTAACTTTAAGATTAGAACAACTGGATGTACAAAAAAAGCAATAATAATGTACAGTGAATATAAATATTTCTATATTGTGATTGAATTTTGTCTTTTATTTTTAAAATAAGAAAAATTCCATCTGACCTACAGTAATAGAAAGGTTAACAACATTTTTCACTTGTTACAGATAAATAGATGATGTATGATATCAAATTAAAAATTAGATATAAACTACAATAATGAAAAATTAAGCATCTCTTATATATTAGTGATAAATAAATCATGTATGACATTACATTAAAAATTCCCTATGAACTACCACAATAAAAAGTTAACATATTTCACTCATTATTGATAAATAGATTATGTATGATATTAAATCAAAATTAAAATAAAAAAAATCTCCAAAATTTCCGTTCACTACTACTGCCAATCAAATCCAAATCAGAAACTTGATTTACAAGTAGACTGATGGTTCTTAACCATTATGTTTAAATATATCTTATGTTCTATTTTTGACATGACTTATGCTTAACTAAATTATCTTTTCAATATGAAAAATGCTAACAACCAACTACGTATATACTATATTTAAAAGACAGAGTTTGATCTAATGCTTTATGCATTTATATTTGCTTGTAATCTTTATTACAACAGTTTAATTCGTGTCTTGGGAAAGCACTAATTAGTAGTTCTAATTCAGTTACATTGCTGGGAGCTTTATTTGGCACTCCAACGTGATTGTTGGCCCCCACCCAGTGAAATTCCTTGTGATATATCACGTGATTGGGTGTGTCTCAAATAACAAGTCTCCGTTATGTTTAGTATAGAATTATCAATGTCACCAGTGAAATTTTTGTGATGTATACACTTTCAGTATTAAGTGACAGCTTAGCGTTATAGTCGTGGAAAACTCAGATAAAATTTTCAGAAAAATATTTTATGATGGTTTGATTTTTTCAAACAAACGTGACCGGAAAATGCTATAAGAAAGTAATTTCAAAAGAAAATTTGCTAAGTAAGCTATATATGTTTCCGATGCTAAAATATCCTTATTCTCCATTTAAGTTTTTACTAATTTTCTTATATTTTTAAAAAAATAGTGCTAACCTATAAGAAGAACGTAATTTTCTGTTTAAATTTATTATATATTTATGTTTGCTTCATGTAATTTACCATCCACATAATCTATATGCATATTAATTGTCTTTCTATGTGTATATGGAGGTATTATTTCCTTACTTGCATGCACATCAAAAAACTATTCCTGGTTTTCTCTTTTATAACGACCGAAATTTATTTTTAAGGAAAGAAAAATGAAATGTGCCCGTTAAACAGGGGGTGTAAGTAAAAAGTGAATTGTGTCAGATCCTCCCCAATAATATGAAACAATTTCTGAAGAGCATTGCATAAGATGAAAATATTTGAAAACAGTTCGGAAAAAAACATTTGGATACTTCCCACAAAAAATTTCTTCATATGCCACTGATGAAAGATTCATTAGTTGTATTAATTATGATTAATAAAGATTATAAAAAATTTAGAATACAATAATTAATTACAAAAATTTCCATAATGCTAAATTATTAAAATAAAATGTTAAATTATTAATATAAAGAACTAATGTAAAATTTTCAAAAAGCTCTCTCTTTGTGTTTACATATATATACAGATAGAGATTATTGCTTTTGTTAAATTTTGTCATAAAGTAATTTGCTGGTTTGGACAAATAAAAAAATGTTTTAAAACGCACTTTGGCTCCAGACTAGAAATAGCATTTTAAATTATTTTATAACCTTTTTTCGACACTTTTGCCTTTAATTTTCTAATTTTTTTCCAATTTTTAAGTTTCGATGGATTATTTATTAAGATTATTTAGCTTTAATATAATTTTTCTTATATAATGAATACATACTTATACAACAGAATTTTAATATTTATTTTATTTTGTTTTTGCAATATTTTTATCTTAAGTATTATTAGTTTATATATATATATATATATATATATATATATATATATATATATATATATGTATGTATAAAAGAGTGTCTCGTTCGTAAAGGTACATTAACAATAAATCGTCAAAAATCGATGGTTAACCTTAGAATTACTTCGTCCCTGTAGGATGGCGACCAAAGTCTATATTTTATGATGAAAGCATAAGACGGTAGTTTAGGGCACGCGTACAACATTATTTCGACCAAAATAAAAAAAAAATGACGTCTCCTCAGGAAATAGTACACGTTGCTCTGTGCTTTGCTGAATATCATATTTCGAACACCTAATACTCCACGCGGCATGTCCTTGGTGACTTTAATTTAATGGAAGTTCAGAAGGGAGTTTCTTAACCCTCCACCTTCGGGCAAAACGTTAAAAGCGCGGTGTGATAAATTTCTGGCAACTAGAGGTGTATTGAATATATCCGGTAGTGTTTTTAAATGTTTTTCAGAACAACAAATGGAAATGCACAGCGTTTGCATACGGGCATGGTCCACCGTGGTTTGGATTGGGATCTTTGTTTGCATGCTCACAAAATTCAAATTGTGCAGCACCTAAGCCGAATAAGAAACCAATGGCTCTGAAAATTCTTCTCATGTGATGGAGTTTGCTTGGGACAGTCTCAAAGTGAATGTTATTTTTTTTTCTTTTGTTTTGTTTTTTTGTTCAAATGACATTAACAAGAGTAGCTTATCTTGATATGTTGGAACGATTTACCTTTCCACTACTTCGTTATTTGCATCCATCGATTGTATTTCAAGACGATGGTGCTCCATGTTTCTGGAGTAGATATGTACGTAAAGCATTAAATGAGACTTTCCTAAACAGGAGGTTTAGACGTGATGGCCAAATACCATGGCCCCCTTGTTCACCAGCTGTTAATGTTGAGTTTTCTTTTAAGAGGATTTGTCAAAGGTAAAGATTTTGCCAAAACAGTTAATTCTGTAACCAACTTGAAACCATAATTGCACCAGTAATTTTATCAGTAGCTCCTATGATTCCACATAACGTTGAAATTGACTATCACTTAAATGTTCTTTAAGCTAACAAAGGATAAAATGTAAAAATTATTGACATATTTTATAAATTTGGTTAATTAATCTCTTTTACATAATGTTTTAATTTTTTTTATTATCATGCATACAATTTCGTGCTCCAACACATTCAAACAATGCAATTTTGAGCGGAATACCCTGTATATATATATATATATATATATATATAATTTGATCGGTAACTTATATATATATAAGTTACTCATAAGGTCTTATAGGAAGTATCAAAGACTTATTTAGACTATCAGATTAATTCATTACGATCGCAATAACATACTTTCATAAATTATTTCTGCAATATCATTTTGAAATCTTAATTAAGCTATTTTATGTAATTAATTTAATTATATAGCATGCTAATAGTTTTGACGTTACTTACTAAGCTTACACAATAATTTATTTCGAAATTGATTTGTTCGAAATAAATTTTAATTTCTTAATTTACAAAGAAAGGAAACAAAAAAAAAATCCACTATTTATGTTTTAAATATATTATTTGATCATCTGCAAAACCTTCAAATTAGAATCCAAACATCAATTACATGCTGTATGAAACGAATCCATCTATCATTCATTAACATATTTATACACTTAATGGAATTTTGAAATATGGAACACGCACAAAAAAATCAATTAAAACAACGACAGGATATATTTAAAACATTCTTGCTATTCCTTCTACTTCATTTTCCTGTAACACCCTGTTTGAAGTTAAGTGTTTAGTTTTTAAGAACGTAGGGTGTTAACCTTACATATGAGATGCTTAACCCACTTGCATGAAATTTGTCTCTCGCACAAATGCAGAAAACAAGCAAAAAATACGTGTTTTCCAAAGTTACAAATAATTAATAATTAGAAAATCTTAAAATATTTTCTGAAACAACCCATATGCAACGCGAATTCTGTCCTTCGCAATTCTTAATTCGATTCTCAGGTAATTGAATTTTTATCAACAGTATATTTTCGAATTCATCACATACAAAACGTTTTGAATTCAAAATTTTCAAAATAAAATTATTAAGTCAAATAATTTAAATATAGCATTACTCAAAAAAACATAAATTCATAATTTAATTTCTTCCGATATTGGTCATTCCATTGACATTTAGTTATTGTTCCCGCAATCATCTTTACATTTACTAGTGAAATTATAAATATAGTATTTAAATTTCCAATTTCGATTTCAAATCTTGGAAAATAAATTCTGATGAATTACCGTATTGCGAAACTTTTGAAATAAATCTTTTATCTATGTTTTTCACTTTCATTTGTGCAATTATGTGCAACAAATTCTCGGCGCAATTGTAAGTATTCTCTAAATCAGGGGTATTCAATCTTTTAAGTCTTGGGGAACCCTTTGAGCTTACTATTTTCTGGAAGGAATTTCTTGATCAAAGAGAAGAAAAAATAGGATATTAAAGCTTTATCCTACTCAAATTTACAAAATTATTTTTGTATCTCCATTTTATCACAATATAAAAGTCTTTAAAAATGATGAATGGTAAGGAAGTTAATGGGTATTTTGGGGGGAAGTTCGGAAGTGTAACAATCTTGAAAAGGATTTTGGATCCAAAATAATTTGTCTTTTTGATAAGGGAAATATTCAAGAAATGTTTTTTTCAGATCTGATAAAAGTCGGACCAAACTAATTTTTACATTTTTAATGTGATTAGCATTACCATCTACTAAAATATTATGCAAATTAGGAAAGCATTCAATATTATCTTTCAAAATGTAATCTGCCCAAAATTTCAATTTTAAAAGGTTGGCGTCAATTTTACTTTATACCTTGAAAATAGTTAAAGAAGTGGCCAAATAAGTCGGCAATGTTTTGCCTAAGCCAAAGAATTGAGATTTTTATGTGACCTAATGCGTCTCGATTAATGTATTTGAAGCACGTGACTTTTACGAAATTTAGGATTTTATTTTATCCATAAAAATTTATTTATTTTTATTTTTAAAAGTAAACTGCCTTTATGAATTCGATCTTTTATAAAAAGTGATCTCTTGCGGAATCCTTGTCCTCAGGTTAGGATGTTGTGAAAAATAAGAGAATAGGGTGCCTGCTCATGTGACGTCTTCGTCACTTGACCGAGGTTTGTATTTACGTGGAAAATCGTCAATAGTCCTCTTGTTGCTTCTAAATGCGAAGTTAAGAAACGAACAATCAATAAATCCAAATAATAATTAATTGTTACATTTGTAACAAATTTGTACAATTAAACTATTGTAAAAGGTAGGGTATAACGAATCAATTTCTCATCATAATACTCAAAACCTTACAAGCAGAATAGCAAAACACTTGAAACATTTGCTCACGTTATTTTCTTCAATCTAATGAAATCTAATAATCCAACTGTTTCAATAATTTTAGAAAACAACGAAATTAATATGATTATGTTTAAGAAATAAAATTTTCTTATAAGAATTTACAAAATAATCACAAATGAGTTAGATAAGAGGTGAAAATTTTCTGATTCTTCAATAGAGTTCTGTATTGCAGCACTTAATGCATCATTTGAAATAATCGGTGCAAAAACCTTGTAAGTCTAAATTTATTTATTTATTTTTTGCATTTCCTTTCTGATTAATATAGCTATTTCGATTGGAATAAAAAGCGGGTGCGAACGCAACATCAGCCCTATCCGATCCGACAAATAATGAGAAAATACTATGACATGAATTAATGTTTTTTCTTTATTTTCATTTCTCTCTCCTTTTTAATTTGTGATTCTAGATGTACTTGGAACTTGCACCAATACAGAGTTAAATTGCTTTAATCCAGTGGTTCTCAACCTCAGGAACACATACCCCAAGGGTGTGCGTGAAAAGAAAACTGCAATAATGGTTACACAGTTAAAAAAGAACAAAAGAGTTTTAAAAGTTAAGAAAAATTGAAAAATCGATAGAGATTTTTACTAACATTGCAGTTGCAATATTGATCTCTCTATCAACAAAATCTTCAATGAAAGACGAGTTGCATTCGGTTGAGCATACATAACTTACATAAAATATATTGAAGCAAATTAAACGCACTTCCGAATTTGAGATTGAATTTATCCTCTTTTGAGCCTAATTTTTGAAAACCATTTAATTAAATTTAATATACCCTTGTTTTTGGAGAAGTTTTCAAAATCTGTCATCGGTGAAGTAGATTGGAGAGGGGAATATCTGGAGGATTCGGAGTCAGAGGTACTCAGAACGGCACCGAGTCAGCTGAGGGTATGTGGACGGAAAAAGGTTATGAACCACCGCTCTAATAAATTTGATGTCCTGTATAATTGACTGGATAATAACAAATAACACAAACGTTTTTAAAATCCCTCAAAATTTATAAAACAGTCTCAAAACCAAATAGATACAAGATCTTGGAAAAAAAATTTCCGATCATCTTCGACCTCTCCACACTCCTCAGATCCATCATCAAACCTCAATGCATCATCCTCATCACAATGAAACTCGATATCACTTAAAGACCCCTAAAGCGATACCTCTTCTGAATCGCTGATTATTACTCGGGCGGGGCCAGAACTACGTACAGGTCAATTTATAAGCGAACCACAATGGGGGAAAGGGAGCATATGACGAGCAGATGGGCTGTATGTTCTGATGCATCCCCCTCAAAAAGTGCCTCGTTTATGACAGAGATGTACAGTTGGCGCAATTAATACCCTGCAGTAGGGATCCTCCCCAACAATTACAAAGATACGCGAGTCTGATTAAAAAACTATGGTAAATGTGAAGGAATCGACTTGTGTACGCCTCTCGCGCAAGCTGTGGAGCATTCAAGGTCCGAATTTCGTGATTCCGTTATTAATGTAAGTCATCTATTACGTTTTACCTTGAAATTTTGATGTTAGTGAAGAGTGGATTTGTAGTGCCTTGGGTCTTGGCTAATATCAGTGCTTGCTAAAATTATAGGTGGTGATGCTTTTCGTTTTGTTTTCTGAATGTGTAAGGACTTCCTTTGGAAGAAAATTGGGGGTCTTAGTGTCTCAGAGAATTGTTTTTTAATTAGGTTGGTGTGATTACCGGAACAGCTAATATTTATTGATGTTAAAGGGACACATAAGAAAATAAGAAATAAAAGCACATCTGTCCTAGAGATATCGAGATTTTGATAACGTAGAAAATTTTGATAAATTATATTAATATTTCATGTTTGAGAAGTCACTGACCCAATTGACATCCTCTAAACTGGCACTAAATTCAATAGAGGGAAAAGGCCTTAAACTGCTTTAAGAATTTTATAAATTTGTTCCATAGAATAAGGAAACCTATGAGCTACCTAAAATGCTACATAATTGAAATGAGAATAAGTACAAGAATTAACTTCAATTCTCAACTCGTTTTACTTCCAGCTTACCAATTTCTGCAGAACTCGCCCTTATAAATGTATTCAAGAAGTAAACCATTTAAAGAAATTTGATTTTACTTTGTTTTTTAAATTCTTTAAATGTAAATCGTTTTGCATAAATGAATTTCAGAGCGATTGATTCATGTAATCGATAGTATTAACAAGAGTTAATCGAAAAATAAATTATAGAAAAGTCATTAACAACTCTATTAAGAAAAGGAATTAAACTCTCTCAAAAAAGAAAATCTGAGAATGTTGGAAGGTTAATACATTTTGCTGATAGTCATAAAAATACTAATAACTGCTTTACATCATTTTATTTTCTTGGTTCTTACCGAAGATGTCAGTTAAGAATAAATTTAGCCTTAACGAACCTTACAAATATTATGACTTTCTTAATTTGTATGCCGTATGTGAGCACGTTAAAAGCGTTATTGGCTGTAATACAGTGTGAAAGCATTTTATAAAACAAAATGATATTACAATGCACTCAAACGATCATTTAAGAAGCTTGAAGGTCCTCGGACAAAAGTCGATGTAATGAAATTTCGAAAAATATAAATTTTCATTATTTTCTTACTAAAAACAATCATGTAGAATTATTTTTAATGTTAAAGAATTCTTAAACATTAAACTATAGAAGAAATTAATTTTTTAAGAAAATGTAAAAAAATATGTATTTGTAATTTGAAAATTCACTGATAATCCACAAAAATTGAATGTATACAAAAAAAAATGACTCGTAATTTTTACTCATATTTGAACGAAGAATTTCCTAATGTATTTTTGGACATAATATTTCGCTGAAGCCGTTTCAAAGTATTGTTAACTTTTACGTAGAGAAATAAAAATTTCTTCAGAAGCATGAGGAATAAATCTCAAGCCTTGCAGGACAGCACTTACTCCCTTGATGGTTTTTCAATTCATTCACCATTGTTGTCATAATCATCTTTGAATTCATCTTGATCAAAGTCTCATTCATATCCTGCCCTGATAGGTGGGGTAATCAGCAATAATTAAGTTCTCATCTGTATGTAATTCATTCACTACCATCATTTCACTGAAACGTGTAAACATAATTCTTTTTTGGAGAAAACTTTGTTCGATGTATAAAAATCTTGTTCGATATTCAGAGGCAGTTTTTATAGTGAAAATTGAACTCCCCTGAAAAAAGTTCGATATATAAAGATTTTCGATGTATATAAGTTTGAAATATAGATGTTCCATTTCCTTTTATATTAATACAACACAGAGTACGCAAAATGAGAATTAAACTATCTCATCATTATTGCGATAAATAAATTTTATAAATTAAACCACAAAAGTGTTTCATGACATATACTCGTGTTCAGTCTTAAGGTTATGCACAAAATGTAAGAGAATAATAGATTTTACAAAACAAAAACAAAAAAAAGATTTATCTAGGCTTTTTTCGAATAGAATATAATAAAGTATCAATCTATAAAGAATAGCTTACATTACGCTTTTGCTAATTATTTTCATTAAAGAGCACAAAAACACATTGAATAATTAAAAAGAAATTTGTCAAGTGAATTATTTATTTATTGAATTTATTTATATAATACATTTTAAATCCATCTACAAGAATTTAAGGGATTTAAAATTTACCTATTAAATTTTTCAGCAGTTGTCTTGAATTACATATATCAATACAATTTCAGGGATACTATTTTCAAGTTCAGTAAATCTTTATTAATTTCATAAAGTAGAAGAATAAAGGATTTCCTTGATAAATTGTTCATGTAGAACAATGAAAATTATTCTTAATGAGTAATTCCATTGGATGTTACAGCAGTCATGGGTGTGAATAGAAAATTGAGAAACATAGAATGCTCTTTTTGATATCATCCTCGCCTTCTGATAATGATTAAAAAAAAATCAAAATCTGTTTCCAGAAATCAATTATGTAACAGCAAGAATATATGGAGTTGTTTAAACTGAAACTTATAAAGATTAAGTGGGAATTAAAGAAATGTGGGGACCACACTTAAAAATCTGAAATATATCAGTGGCACATTATTTAGTTTATTCACATTTATTATATAGCTTTGCAAAAAAGTGAAAATATTGTTATTTGTATGACAGAATTAATTTAAAAATTAAATTAATTCTTGCAGTTGAGAACTACGTAATTAGAGGGAAGTTTGAATGCGTTGAATTTTGAATGACAAATTTTGCTTGAACTAAAAATAAAAAGGCTTTTTTTTATGAAAACTTTCAATTAAGTTATCGTAATGCAAATAATTCTTGTTTTTACGTGTTTCTTTGAAATTGAGTTGCATTGATTCGGAAGAAACTTCGAGAAAAATGACAAAAATAATTCTAGCAAAGGATTTACTTTTGAAAAACAAAATAGAACCTCGAAATTTCACATCAAATTATCAATTTCAGCCTTGAAATTGGCATTGAAAACGGAATACGAGTACATAACTTCGTGAATTTGAATTATTAATCCTGTGTACTCTGGAGGTGAGGAGCCCGATGTGTATTTTTAAAATAGTAATCAGTTAAATTTTAAAAAGTAATAAGATTTAAAAAAAGTATTGTAATATAAAAGTCAGTAGTTAAAAGAATAAAAAGTACAAGGATTTATTTAAAAATGCGCATTTATAAGCAAGTTGTAAATAAAGAGTCTCAAATAAAATATTTAATTTTATCTCCTGTAAATTTTTTTAAGTGTATATAGCATTCTTTACCTCAGGTAAACAGAATTAGCCACAGTTAAAATAACTACAGTGTGACGTCATGTCACACTACTATTGAGAAATTCTAATTAAACAATATTCAATTAAACTAAGATGATTTCAAATACAATTTTGAAGCTTAAATGTATTAATTCGATACAAAAACAACTTCTTCCCCTTAAAATTCGAAGTCAGTAGACTCAAAACTGGTCACCATTTTGAACTCTCAGGGGTATAAATGGCTATCTGGATTACATCCTCATGAATTCCCGAACATTACGGAAGAGTAGAGTATTCTCAAATCTTCATTCCACGCAGTGTGTGCATGCATTTGCCTTCTTTGTTACATTACGTTGTTAACAAGTTCATCAGGATGTTCAAAGGATTATCTAAGCTGTGCTGTGGAAGGATTAGGCTGTTGTGGTTTTATGCACGAGAATGTCTTTCGTACATCATCAATCTTATTTTGCAAGGATACCTTCGGTTCTACATGAAAGAGCAGTTACTTGATTGATCCTTCTCCATAGAAGATCTCCACTCAACCCTTTAATCCCTAACCAGTTTTATCTATTTCGTTGACTTTGAAATCTGTAGAAGAGTCGATCGAAGCTAAAATATGTCGAAAATGCTTCATTTGATTGACCTAGAGACATCGGTTTGGATTACTCATTGCTTCGATTATTTTGAAGAGCTGATTATGAAGAAGACATGAGGTGTCTAAAGATAACTTTCAAAATATTAATCCATGTGAAAAAAGGAAAGAACCTATTGCCTTTAGTCGGAGGATTTCAGCGGAGATTAGCATTAAGAAATCATTCATTCGTAACTTTAAGATTATAATTAAAAAAATCACGACAAAAAACTTATTTTTAAGTTTTAATTGCGTTTTAACAATTAAAACTTCCAATTAATTTATAAAACTGTTCAGACTTTTCGTGATAGAGAAGAATTTTGAATCTGCAAATATAAAGTCACATTCTGCTTTGAAATTTAAAAGAAGTTGATTAAAAGAATCAAAATCAAAACTTTCAATTAATTTGTTCACTTACATGAAATCACATAAAATGATAGTTTTCATTATGTAAGCAATATTTTCAAGCGTTTCTCCTCAAGCAAACAAAGGGAAAGTATTCGAAAATTATATTTATGGAAAGCATTTTAATTCAAATACAAATACACACACAAAGTTAAGTTAAAATTTTACAAATAAAAAAACATATAACCAAAAATAAATAAAGTGTTCTCATTATTTTATTTAAAGGAACGCTAAAATTACTTCGATTAACCTGAAATTAAAACCTAATGATGATATTCGAATTTCAGCTTCCATTTTTTCAATATTTAAATGAAAAAAAAGAAAGGAAAACCTCGTTTCATGGAAAGCAAATCAGTAATTATGAAGGTAATAAAAACATAAGGAAATTATGAAGACAAATTCCGTACATTTTCAGATCGAATTAAATAGAAGAATAACTTATGAACTCACATTTTTTTAAAAAAAGAAAGCGAAATATTACCTCTCTTTTTCTGTTCTTCTTAAAATTGCACTCGACATTCTTAATTCTAGAACAAAATTTCCTCATTTTAGCAACTTAAAGCCTGTAACAATTATTACAAGATTCGGTTTGAAAACAAACTGAGGAAATTCTCAATCTACACATAGTTTGATCACAAAAAATAATTAATATGATGATTTTTTTAATTACAGTTTAATTAAAACTCTACGATATATTATAGAAGTGGTGGTATCTGTATAATATATTATCTGTTGTTTTAATTATGAAAGCACGTTTCGTTCTGAATTATTGTGAATGTTTTGAGTAATTTGAGCTCTTAATTTTTACGGTCTCATAAGTAGAAATCCTTCACAAAAGAAATTAGACGAAGTAATGAGGGAATGACGAGCATTTAAGAGACAATGAGGAGTGCAACAAAAAGTGATATTGTAAAAACGTGCTTTGCTGTAATTAAAGCGATTCAACAAATGACTGCAGCATTGCCAATTACCCACAGTCGAGAACAAGGGATTATATTAAAGATTTTTTTTAATGTTTTTTTGTTGTCTTAGGGTTTGAGAAGGGATTTTTCGATTTCCTCTGATTTTACACAATATACTATCTTAACATCTATATATGAAATTAATTAAATCATACAAAAATATACATTTCTTTAAGCATTTTAAGTGTTTAAATGCCTTTCTATAGCAAGTAAGACCTAATATTATATCTTTTAACATCATATCAATAAACCCGTATTATATTAATTTGTTTCTATTATTTTTAAATGAACAACTTATTTTAGTTTTCATATATTTGCATTAAAAACTTCTATTTTACTCGGTTAATGATTTTAAGAGAGAGAAAAAAAAAAAAAGTAAATGTGTTACAGATTGCTCAGTTGATGATAAATGCTTTCGATTTTTACTAATGTTGTATTATTATAGAAACATTTCATTTTTAAGTATCTGAAAAAATATAAATTTAGTGCTTCACTTTTAGAAATGAATAATTGCTTTTGATTCATTTGGTGCATTTTTTTGTCTCAATTTCGTATTATTTTTTAAAAGTATATGGTAACTAATACCTACAATTTTATATAATTCTATAGTTATAAGTGTTTTCCTTCACATGGTTTTTTTCTTGTTTAAAGATGTTGTTATAAGAATTCATAATAAAGAACACATTTATAGTTTTTTAATTAGTTAAAATATTCAATTGAATTAAAGTAAAACACTAAATCAGCCAAATTTAGTTATAACATCATTAATATTACAACACACTTAATTTTGAAAAATTGATTTTTAAAGCTTAAAAATATTTTTTAGAAAACATTGTTGCCTTTTTTAATAAAATACATGCTGTAGAATCCCTTAAAATACTCTTATGGGTGTGTTTCAAGATATATTTTAATTTTATTTTTAGAATAAAATACAGTATAATAATGGGACAATAAAAGAAGTTTGAGAAATCATTTTTTACCCTTTGCATATTTTTAATTTTCTTATTAGAAAGTGAAACATTTTTGAATATACTTAATATACTTTTATTTACTTTTACTAAAGAAAAAATTGGTAGATGCTTGAATTTTTGTTTGTTTCTTATTCTAAAGTTCAAAAATTGATAAAATAGGATGAGATTTCAGTATGATTATAAATAAAGTATAAGTTTTATATATAACTTAGATTGATTAATGGATTGCGAATAAAGGGAAGAAACCAATCCTTCTCTAATTTTGCAACTGAAAACAATTAGTGTAAATATTAAAATCTATACTATTATACATATTTATTATATCACGATTTTATTCGTTGCAACGCTTTCCCCCTTATTTTAAATCCTTCTATTATTGCAATTATTAATTAATCAAACTTCAATCTGATTTTTAAATAAAGCATCTTCTATTTTTGAATATTTAATACATTCGTTTAACTTCAAAATTTTAATAGAAAAAACAGCTTCAATGAAATCTATTTTAGTTTAACAAACTGTTATATTTATCTATATCATATTAGATTTGGATTAGTTGTTATTGTGATTATAAATAACAACTAATAAAAATGAAAAGTGAAGATATCATTGATTTTTTACTCAAAAAGTTCAGATCTTCTTAAATGCATAAATAATTATTTTAATATTGAGAAGCATTTCATTTATATTATCAAATAATTATATCTGCTAAATTCAATTATCACTGACTCTTCTTTCAATATCGTCTAAAGTCCCTAAAGTCGTTCCTAACTTTTTTCGATAAATAATTTATTTATGTTTACTTCAATCATTTCCATTCTTAATGTCTATTAAATCAACTTATTTAATAGATATTAATTTGTTTGTTTAAAGTCTACTAAAATAATTGATTTCTCCCTAAAAAAAATTCACCCGCACTCTAAAATCCCTAAAATTACCTTTACCTTTATTTTCTTTTTGATAACCATTATACTTAGTTTTTTATAAGTATTCCATCTGCTTAATGTCTATTAATGAGATTTTATAGACCTAAAAAAAGCTATGACAACTGCAAACCATTTCATATTTCAAAACACGGATGTAGAAGCCCTTGAACGCATCATTTAAAGTACCCAGAATCCTTGTTTCAGAAAAAAAAAAGCCTCCATTTACTCAAACAAATTAAAACTACCCAGAACTAAGCAGCCGTAATTAAACATAATTTCCGCAGCTCTATGTACAATAGATTAGCTATTTTGAAAACCACGTTTTTCATATAAGTAGGCCTTTACCATTTTTTTTACCTCCTGTAAACCTGAATGTTAGTGAAACCACACATTTTCTTCATCACACGAAATTCGCATTCCGTAATTATACTTCCTTTTGTTTTTAGCCATTGTTAATGACCAGTCCATTTACCAAGTGTATTTTAAAAATGATTTGCCTATTGTCTTGCATTTCGTTTCATAGCGGTAACAATGATATTAATCACACTTAAGGCAGACAGATGTTACAAATGCTTTTTTTTCTTCTCGAAGACTGATATAATTCCTCTGCTTTTGAGCTTTGCTGCAAGATAGGTATAAAGGTATTGATATTAATCGCAAATTTTAACAATGTCAGTTAATTAAAACTTCTTTTTCAGACGCAAAGGCGCAGTTTTTACCAACATTTTCGAATTAAAAAGGTCGATAAAAATTTAAAAAACAAATTTATTATGATTGCTGTAATTTTCTTTTTTGAATCAAGTACTTTGAACAAAGCTTAGAAAGAAACGCTACTTTATTATTATTCCTAATAATCATAGACTCAAATACTAAACCTTGTAGATTTATGAGAACTGGTTGAACAAATTGTCTTGTCCATTGAATCATTCTACTTTTTTGATATTACATAATAATTACAAACTTTTATTTATATGTATGGCTACAAAATTAACTTCGTACAAAATATTTACTTGAATTTTAAGCCATTTCTTCCATCCCATTGAGTTGGTATTTTGCACACACATAAACACACACAAACACACAAACACGTATAACTCCGATGACTTTAGAATGTTATGGTATGCTCAAGTAATGACGGCCTTTGAGGGGGGGGGGATGGCTGGGAGTCCGGACTTTACACTTAACAACGTCCAAATTTTCCACACACGTATAGACCACATAATTGCTTCTTTTTAAGTTTTAGGTTTTCAAACAAAAAAGTTAAATAAATATAAGTAAAAAAAAAGATTTTAAATTAAGATTTTATTTAAATATGGACTAAAAGATAATTTTTTTAAAATATAAAACAATGCATAATTTATAAGAACTTGAAGCGTTAATACGTTTTTTGATTTTATATATAAGTACGTACAACTATGGGGAAAACTTAATCTATCAGTAATTATCTAGGTATCTTGGCGCCTCAAACTTTTTTTTTTATAAATTATGCATTATATATTTTATATTTAAAAAATTATTTTTTTTAACCAGTTTAATTCATCTTAATAATTAAATTATTTTTAGCTCATATTTTTACTTTTAGGAGAACTTGAAAATAGCAATGAAGCACTAATACCCGAATAAACTTTTTATGAACTGCACTTTTAGTCTATATCACAAAGTTTTTTTTTAAAAATAATTTAAGGGTCTAAAACATTTTTGTGTTTTTGACGGTTTTATTTTACTCAGTTTCGGAAAAATGAGCCAAATTATGTTAAAATTACAAGTTTTTAAAGATTTTTTAATTAGCAACAGACAAGTTGCAATGCACTTGGTGCAACAAAAATTGACATCTTTAATTAAAAATAAATATAATGAAGCCAAATTTTACTAATACAATTCACTCTCAATATTCCGGCAGATATCAGGCGCCCCCGGTAGCCTACTGGTTATGATTGCAAGCTCGTAGCCTGCGCTTTATCTGTCGAGTCGTGGATTTGAGTCCTGATGATACTAAAGACCCTCTGTGTTGCGGGGCTGATGCACATTAAATCTGTCAAGGCTCCAATTCCTTTATTTGAAGTGGAATGAAAATTAAAAGAGGGAGGGCCACCTCAAGTGTTATCACTTCACCAAGGTTCAAAATTAAGAGGTATGTTAACAATACTTCTTGTGTTGCTTCTAAGTGCGACATGAATAATCAATCAATAAACCGGAAAATATTGGACAAGATCACCGCCAGATAACAGGAAAATCACTAAAATTATAGCATTTAAGTAACGAAAGCTATGCATTCCTGCGTAAAATTTGATTCGGTACACATGAAATGACTATAACCGCAAAAAATTAATTAATTTCTATTGATAATCTACCTCATTCCATTGAAATACAAGGCATAAAATAATTTCTGTGTAATAATTTTCCTATATAAAATCACCAGATTACTGATAAGGCCGGATAGCTGAGTGCCGGATAACAGCAGGAGTACTGTATATCAAAAGCAAAAGAAATATTAAAAAATAATTTAATATACAATACACACACATTAACTTGTGCTAAAATTAACGATACTTTGGAATGAAAATAAAAATTAGGATGGAAGAATTATGATTAATTATGTATCAATTCATAAGTAATGCCGATTGTTATTTGTCCAGATTAATCAATTCAGCAACATAATACATATTTATAAATTGTTCGATAAAGGTGTTCACATTATGAATACTCTGAGGAAAGGGAGTTAATTACATGTACATATTCTGATACTTTGTTCTTGTTTTATAATTGCAATGATACTAAAATTACTAATGATTATTTTTATACATCTATTATGGTCTCATCGGGGTCAGAGGAAACATTTAAATGCTACACACGTGTTATGATTCCATAATATGAAGCTAAAGCTGTTTGAAAACTCATTAGAAAACATTAACAAGTAGCAAAATTGTTAACGGGTATGCGAAGTCTTTGATAAGAGAGCTATTCTGTATCTTCATTTTTTACTTATTCTCAAATTGTCTTTTATTTTATATTTTATTATTACTTTTTATGAGATTAAGAGGCCATTATCATAAAATAACTATAGTATGTAGTATGTGCTATTATAAATAACATTTTCAATAATTCAACAACAATTTACTAGCTATAATTACACTTTCTATGATGTTAAGAAAAAATTATTTAATTTAAATTTATTAAACTATGTACCCTGAATTTCGGTATGTTTCATATTTCCTGTGATTAAAACTTACAGATTTGAAACTTCATATTGTCAAAATTGAATTCTATTCTCACAAAAAAAATCAAAACTTCAGAAAATTGTCTGTGATATAATAAACAATTATGTAATTTATTAAGATAGTCATAATAAAATCTGTTTTACTTTAGTTAAAATTAATAACTATTACGACAACTAAAATTTATTATTTAAAAATAAATTAGAATGACTTAGAATTGATTAACAGGAATAAGAATTGAACGTAACAAAATGTTTCCAAATTTTCCTTATGCTATACAATTAATGAGTACATGTGTTGATTAGACACAAACTTCTGTTAATATTGCGAAATTTTTTATTTTTGAAAAAAATCGAGTTTTATACTTCAATAATAGATGATTGATGGATTATTTATTAACGTTGAACTTAGAAACTGTACGAGGGTTATTGGAGAAGAACCATCTAATTTTGTACCAAAGTCAAGCGACAAAGGTACCTGAACTAGCACCCATTCTCATAATTCTCACACCATGTCAATGTAAAGACTTTTAGTTTCAACAGACTTGTGAAGCTAAATAATTCACGATTTTTTTTTTACTAAACTAGGGGACTTTTTGGTAATTTTAATTGCATAAAATTATGACTCCTTGCCAACCAAAATGAAACGGGATTAAATAAATTGAATGGCGATAAGAAGTGTTGTGAATTGAAGGGATCGTGACATATAAATGAAATGAAATAGAAGGGAGATAGAGGATAACGTCAAGCTGATAGACGTTGTATTGTAGATTTGACTGAATCATTGTAAATAATTGTTTATGGTGGAAGTGACTCCTCATCAGAATAATAGAGGTCAACTTTGCTATAATCGCTTAATGCTTGAAATGGAATGAGAAATTTGGTAAGCTAAGACTTAATTATTAGAATATAAATTGAATTTAACTGATTTAAGAGGGATTCCAGAGAGAGAGAGTGCTGCTGATATTCTATGGTAAGAGATAATAGCCTACCTTCTCTTTCTCTTATGAATCTTTAATTCGAGTCTTGAACTTATTGACTATTTAATTAAGTTTTAAAATAGTTGCTGAGTTAAATAATGAAAAAAGTACGCAACAGACTGAATGTGGTTTAGTCCCTCTACATGGTGACTCTTTAATGAAAATATTTAATTCATATTTGTAAAGTTAAATAATAAAGAATGAATATAATATTTTATATTTAAGGAGTTATATATATATACATTAATATGAATATTGAAACTTTGTGAAAATAAATTTCGGGGTGCCCTACCTATCTTGAGACTTTGACCCAATGTATTCACTTAATATTCTCTCTCTTTTGTAAATACGAATATTTTCTTCTGTATCAATTTTTTTAGTCTAAAATTTTAAAACTGTTTCTACTATTCCTAAGCCTCTAATTTCCCTGCAAATATGTAAAAATGTTTTTGTGTTCATTGGTATCGAGATGACTATTCTATTATGTGCTTCTATTGTGGTTTGCGGTTTGATATGAGGATTTAATCTTTTGTAGTATATCGAGACATCTTATTTTTCTAGGAAAAGTTCTAGCCTCTATCGATTTTTTGTTTTTGAAACCTGATATCGGTTGTTAAATTCTTTTTTTCCCCTTAAGTTTTTAATTTATTTTCTCCTTCTGCATTTACCTATTCTGATTTATTTAATTTAATTAGAGTGGTGGTCTTCACAGGAGATAGGCTTAAAGCTCAAAACTCTTGCGTGGTGAATTTAGTCTCCCTGGGTGAGAAAGAGAAAGAAAGAATCATTAAGGTTATTTATTTATTAAAATGCTTCAAATTTTACATTTGGTTTCTTTTCTTTCTTTCTTTTCTTTCGATTTTGCGATTTAAAAATGAACAATATTTCAATGATTCCATAGTTATATTATTTATGAGAATTCGATAAATAGAACATTAGAAAATTGAATCTTAAAATTGTAAGTAAACGAACTATGTCATGGAGAAAAATATCTGTATTTGCATTTCTCTCAATATGTGATCTTTAAGATTCTGGTAAACTCTCTTAGAAATCTACAGAATCCACAGTGCTGGTATATTGCACATGATAAAAAGAAATTATTTCTTATACAGCGAACGTAATATTTTTCCAAAAAAACACTTCCGAGTTTTAGGTACATCATATTATTTGTATAAAATTAATTGAAAATTTGAATCATATAAAATTAAAATTTTTATTAAATTCAAAATATGGAATTATAATTATTTTCAGTATAAAGAATGCTAAGCTTATAAGTATGCTAACTTTCAAAACATAAAATGTGTAACATAAACTATTCGCGAAACTTCTTTTAACTAACATCTAGGGTTTCTTTCTGACTTTATTCGAGCATTTAAACTTCCAGCTCCTTTCCAACCAAATGAAACGTGATTATATAAATTACATAAACGTTAGAAATATACTGAATAGATATAATCAGTTCGTATAAAAGTGATATAGAAAGATATCAGATATATAGAAAGGTTACGACAATAGAAAGGTAACTGAAGGACTGAATACTATACGCGGGAGTTATTGCATGTTTATGTTTGGGCGATGTACAGGAACTAAGCTATCTCTTCCAAGTCTCTCAATTGTGGATTTACACGCATCGTATCCCGGAAAGAGTAATATTTGATATTTTGTAAAAGCTGTTAGTATCCACGTGGAGAGACTGCTGAACTAGTAGAGAATATTTCTTTTTTTTAAAGTAACAATAAATAAAATTTTGAAAAGTGATTGACTCCACTCTTGAACTGATTATGTGTGACTGTTTTAATTACTTTACCTGTGTTTGTAATTAAGTTGAAAACTTCAGAATTGAGATTAGACTAATCTTTAAGATGACAGACGAATCGAGTAAAAAGCATTGGGGTGGATTTAATACAAAGTGTACCATATGTATGTTCACGACTAAAGAATGCAAATACAGTTATAGATTATTTATTATTCATACATAATTATTTATATATAAGTATGAGTTTCTTTGAATGAGCAGATGCATAATTATATAGTTATCTCAACGATAAATATGACTTCTGTTGCTTTTAATTTAAAACCGTGATGGTTGTTTCAACTCGTTATAAAATAATATCAAGTATACAGATATACTTTTGCATAAATATACAAATATCTTAGTCCTAAATATGACTTTAATTACTTTTAATTTAAAAACGTGAGGATTATTTAAATAATACCGAGAATACAGTTATACTTTTGCATAAGCATACAAATATTTCAATACTAAATATGACTTTTCTATTACTTTTTTAAAAACATGATAATTGCTTAAACTCGGTATAAAATTATATAAAGTATACAAATATACATTTGCATAAGTATATAGATATCTCAGTCCTAAATATGACTTTTATTACTTTTAATTTAAGAAACGGGAGGCTTATTTAAATTCGGTAACAAATAAACTCAATTTTTGCCGAAGACGTCTCAATAACCTTAATGAAATAAGACTCGAATTCTCTGCTTGATTGAAACATCTCTGACCACGAATTCGCGACCATGACCACTTTGCTTTCACGGATGCTTAGCACTAGTTTAGGGCATCTTAAAATCTTTCAAGAAATCAATGGAAAGGTTCTTCATCTATCAGAAGAGTTCCACTTGATAGATCATGTCTGAATTGGAACTGTCCAAACACTATCTTGTATCGAGTTTAATCTTTTTTCCTGTGGTATTATTATTACATAATTTAGATATGTATATATATTTGGTCTTAACATATCTTTATGATGGCCGGCGACTTTAGAAGGAACATATTTGTTTATCCCACCACATTTGTCAATTAAGGTTTGTTGCATGTGCAATTAATCATCTGTATACGATGGCAATCTATCACATTGTCCTCTCATGTCATTGTTAAACCCTTTTTTTATTGTTGTTCAAAACAATAGAATGATATTTAAGAAACAGTAAGATGGATTTTATTCAGTTTTGTTGACAGGTTTATATCGTATTTTCTCCTTTTTATGATCTTTTAGAACTGCAATAATTACGTGAAAATCACAGAGTGAGAAAGTGAATGAAAGCTGGGATTTATAGCGCGAGAGCTGAAACTGGCTTTTGTTACATCGAATCATGTGTATCTGTGATCTAGACGTCGAGAGAGAAAAAGGAGGAAAAGTAAAAATTGATTGACAAGAAAGAGGATCGAAGAGGGATTGAAAGGGCATCCCGGGGGCGCGTCATCCGTGTTTATCGAAGAGAGTGATTTCAATTAGAAAGAAAGAGGTCACCACGGTATCTTGCGGTCGTGAATCGCGTACTCACCATCAGAAGGCAAGCATTTGAGGGCCGCAGAAGTGTTGGAATCACTTCAAAGAAATTGAGAAAAAAAAAACTGTTTACAAATATTTAAATACATAGAATTATTAAATTTTAAGATATTGAAATATTTTTTTTAAAAAAATTGAAATTTTAAGTAATTTATTGTTTGAAAATTGTACTTCCACCACCTCTCCTTGAAATGTATATTTTACGTGTGTTCAAATATGGTAAATAAACATTTTTTTTTTTTATAAATAGGATTTCTCATTAGAAAAATTCTTCAATTCATTTACTAGTCCTGTAGATAGGCAGTTTCATCATGGGATTTTTCGAAGATAAAAGACCATTATTCTATACCTATAACTTTCAAAACAAGAGCTTTTCTATTGAAAGCTAAATCCAATTCACAAGAGATTCTCTATTGGGTATTTTTAAAAGTAATCAATTGAATTCGTATTTTAGCATCGTGTTATATAAAAGAAGAGTGAGAGATTCCATAAAAATATTTAATTGGACTATTTATATTTACTAGGCTAGTATCTGCTTCAAAAATTATGTGTTAAAATTTAAAAATAATTTACGATACGAATCCTTATTTATATTAATATATCATGGTTCTTTTTATCACAAATGTTATGTTAATTCACTTTTAATGATTTCCAGACTGAGTTTTTCATCTGTTAATCTGTGACTTAAATTAAAATTGCTTTGAAAGTTCTTGAGAGTGACATTAAATATAAAATAAGCACATGAAGAATGGTAAGTAGTCTAAATTAAATGGAAGAATGGTAACTAGTATTAGTATTTAAAACTAACCAAATTGTATGCCAATAATTGCCTCAGTTTTCGATCCCAACATTGCAATTTGCCAATATTCTTAGTTATTACTTGTTTTCCGGATACCTATTTCTGCCCGACTATCAAGACTTCTCGTAATTGTGAAATAAAGTCAAGTGAGAGGATGACACCAGAACTAGAACTCCTCTCCAAACTTCTACACTAGGTGAACGCGAGGACTTTAAGCCTCGAGAGATTTAATGTGTATCAGCCCCGCTGCAACGTGGATATTTAGTGGAATCAGTACTTGAACAAACTATTCGACGAGCAGAACGTCAATTTCTATCTAGTGACTATGACAACTCAGCTACTGTGGGTGGCCACAGTAGGGGTTAGCAGGGGAACTGTAGCATTGGAGATTCAAGGTGAGTTCTGATAGTTTTTTCTTAATTAGGGGTGGAGCCCTGTTGAAACTATGGACCTGCCGTGTTGTCTGGGCTGATGCACGCTATATCTATTGGAGCTCAAAGACCTCTCCTTGACGTGGTGTTGAGGTCTGGAGAGGGAGGTACCAGCTCCGGTGTCGTCGTCGTCACTTGACAGAGGCTTCAAATTACGATGTCAGTCACCAATAGTCCTCGAATTGCTTCTCCGTGCAACGTTAATAAATAATCGTAATCTCATAACAAGGGGTAAAATGGAAAGATAAGATTGGAAATGAGTTAGGAAATACATTTACTGAGAAAATAACTTTTGCTGTTCGATATTCCTGGCAATTCAATCAATAAATGTACGACAATATATACAGAAGTTCACACAAAGAGATATTTCAAACATCATTGAAAGAAGTTTACGTATAAAATATCATTTCTGGAATACTGAAAGACGAAAAAGCATTATATTTGCGGAATTTTCACACGTAGGTGTTTTTACAACAATATCTTAAAGAAGCGAAAACAAGCTAAGATATTTTAAGAGCCTTTTAAAAATATCTGAGAACACGCATATAATATATATAGGGGGGTAGAAGGGTATTGTAAAGTCTTAATTATTACCAAGTAATAACCGAGGTATATGTGGATTAAATTTATTCTGCATACTAATTTATTCTTATGCACAGTATGTTATAAATTACTGCTATTTATGTTGATTTATTCGATTTCCAAAAGCCTTTGAATGAAGTAACTTCTGTAGATTTTCGATTATTACTAAAATCAATCAAGATAGAAACTTAATTTTTATTTATTATTCTTATATGACCTCTCTAAATAATCACTATCCAGGGTTGTACATTTTTTCTCGGAGTTTCTTGACCTTTCGAAGGCAGTCGTTTCAGAACACGACAGATTGAAACCTATTTCCTCCATCAACCTATAACTCCTTGAAACCAAACAAGCCAACGTAAACAGCTGTGTTTTACAACATTATGAACATAAAGTTTAATTAATATGCGAAATAAATCTTGCCTAATTGTGTCTCTGTTATTTCTTAGTAGTAATCAGACCTTTACTATACACATACTTATATGTATACATCACACTATCGGGAAGGTACTAAAAATACCTGCATACTAATAACAATCATCAATGTTTTTTTAAATAATATTCACATCATATTAAGTTTGAAAATAACTCTGCTGTCCATAAATTACCAAATATTTCCTACTCCTTATTTACTCCACCGAAATGACCTGTCTATCTAAATTACCGAACTTTTTAAGTCAATCTAGATTGCATGTGTGGTCCGAACTACTCTATCTATATCAATCGAGTCTCTACTGTAATTAGCGGACGTAAAAACAAGGTGCATATATTTACATGTGAACCTCACACATAGATAAAACTAGAGGGTCCCCTTTAGTTGACATAACAAATAATCATTTGTTTAAATGCTATCTTCTTTGTGACAAATTGAGCCTCATCTTGCCACTGTTTTCGCACAGGTCTATTTTTATCTATATTCATACCAGATATTTAATATGCACACGTCGATTACGATGAAGTTTTGTAAGCAGATCACGTTGGGTCTATTAATTTCTATCTGCGAATTCCAGCATTTTCTTTGCATGTAATTGAACAATTTTTCTGTTTTGTTATCGTTAAATCGTAAAAAAAAATTGTTGGGACTAAATCGCTGAGTGACTTGTAACAATAAGAACTAATCTATAGTGACGTTCACAGTGCAATTTACTAAACCACGAACCTTATCTCCGCTTCATTCTTACGTGTTACTTAATATAGCTCATGATTAATGATTTATGGGACTAACAAAAATATTGTGGGGTCTGAGGTTAGGGGGAATAAACTTGAGAAGAACTGAGAAGATTTAAACTTCGAGACTGACGAAGCCAATCTAAGTTGATACAAACAACAAGTAATATAAAAAAAATAAAGTTAATTACTACTTAAGTTAACAAAGAAAATTTTATTTGAGTTACTTTTTATTAAATAATTACTATTAATATAAAAATGTATATACATATGACAGGATCACAATATTAAGAGGCAAAACAAATTTTTTTCCAACGATCTACTTGCTTCATCATTGACGGTATTTATTCCTTAATTTATATCCTGCTAAATATCTTATAAAAGAGAAATTTTTTTCTCTCATATAAAACTAAAATTAATTATTTGAAAATTAAATAAAAACAATTTGTGCTTCGACTTGAAGGCATGAAGATTCTACGCCGACGCTCTACCAACTTTGCCATTGCGAGACAAATGACGTAGTAGAAGCATTGGCTTGTTTCTGAATTCATCCGGTAAATTAAATGGTTGGAATGTAGTTTAGCCCAACCACCCTTGGCGACAGGAATTATTTGGCGGTATTTTGCCAATTGTGGCTACTTTGGTCCGCTTAATGTTCAACCGAAAAAGTTGCCAAGTTTAGCAATTTTTGAAATCACGCCAAGAGGTTGGGCTAAACTGCATTTTCACCAATTAAATTTAATTCATATTTGAAAAAAAATGTATTAGCATCAAGTGTCATCCACTGCAAGTTTAAAAAAATGCATTTGAACTTGAGTGGATGAATACAAAATATTTAATTAACGATTGAAAATTTGAACAATATATATATATATATATATATATATATATATATATATATATATACAGAGAGAGAGAGAGAGAGAGAGAGAGAGAGTTAATAGTAGGAATTTAAAAATACATTTCAACAATTATATACACCAAAAGCTTCAAGCTGTCTAACCTAACACTGTATAATAATATGTTTTTACCATTATAATTACTCTGTTATTTTTACTCTTACCTCAATTATTTACTCTTTTCAGCTCAGATGTATTTTTAATTAACTATTTAGTTAACTTATAAGATTGCAACATTTATATATCTCTTATCATAAAAATAGCGCAACTAAATATCTGGTTAAATTATTAAATGACACTTTAAATATATATATTAGAGCAGAATATTTTTAGATAATTTTGAAAAAGATATAACTATATAAGCTCAGTTAGATTTTAATGCTATATATACATATGTCTTGTTGGAACCTATGTATTTCACATAATGAATAAATTATTTTGTAATAAAAAAGAAATTCATAATAAGTTTTAGTTTGTTGATAAAAAAAAAAACCTTTTTTTGTATGGAATAGCATTAAAGAATATGTGTAATTTTGTATGGAATATAATGTGTTTTTCTATTTGTATTAAAACAGAAAACTTTTGAAGAAAACAACCTAATCAAAAATTATTTTAAAAAAATTTATTTTTACAACTATAATTGCTATATTTCTTATTATTTTTTTTAGCTATAACTGATAAATAAATTTTAGTTAACTTAAATTATTGCAACATTTCTAAATATCTGGTAATACAAATAACACAACAAAATATCTTGCACTTCCTATAAATAAATTACTTCCAATTGAGCTTAAGTTTTTCATTTCTAAAATACAAAGAGCTCCAAAATTCGAAGACAAAATTTTAAGAAGTGATAGAAAACATCGGAAAAAGCAATTTTTAACCTCAATGTACGGGTGGAGAGCAAGCAGGGAACTTCTAGACAGCGCTCTAATGGAAAGCTTATAGCTCGAATGCTCTTACACATCGTCATTTCTGCCGTAGTTTTAGGAGGTATAGCATTTTCCTGATGACTGTATGTTGTCCTGCCACCTGAAATTCACGGTAGAAAGACGATGTGAATATGCCTCCTGAAATCTACTGTAGAATTGATGATGTATAAGAAAGCTCGCGCTTTACGCTTTCCATTACAGCGCCATCTAGAGATTCATCATTTGCTCTCCGCCCATGCAATGAGGTTAAAAATTGGTTGTTTGATGTTTTCCATCACTAATTAAATTTTTGTCCATGAGTTTCGAAACACCCAGTGTAACATATAAATGTAAACTACTATATATATATATATATATATATATATATATATATATATATAT